>WBMZ01009660.1:0-220376 GCA_013400975.1 Atrichornis clamosus | reverse complement strand
AGGCCTTGCAAACCCAATACAATTGCCATGGCAATCTTGTACGGCAATCTTGTAAATCTGATATCTCACGCATACAGTCTTCAGCATCAGGTTCAAACAATTTTGGAATTGACTACATGTCTGCTATAAATGGCCAGTAGGGAAGGACTTGTACTTCCAGTCAGGTATCCTGTCCCAAGGCCCTGCTTCTCAATCAAAAACAACACACCCATACACCTACAATACTGAAACTCAGAAGAGTGGCTGACTAGAGCTCACCTGAGAATACAGTGTTTTCATTTACTTTTCTTCTGTTTTATTTACTGTCATTGACATTTTCAACTTGTCATTTAATTGTCAATTTTCTTTATTATTGTCCTCTGTAAGCTACAGCCAGCTATGTTGCTCATGCTAACTCTAAAGAGAAGATAAATATTTTTCAAGAAGTATTTAGAAAAAGAAAATGAAAGGAAATAAATGCATTAAAATTGAACCTCAGATTATCATATTTTAAATCCTAAAAGCATTAATACCATCATATGGCAAGGGACAAGAGCTACCCTTAAAATACATTTGAGAAGTAAAATCACTTTGATAATTCCTAATATTAAATTTTACTGAATTCATTACTAGCAATGAAAGTAACCTCAGAGTTTAATACCTGACCCTTTGTCAGTTCGGCAAAATTCAGAATGTCACAAAACTAGTCCCTACCAACAGAAAAGTTCTAGTGTTACCCTTCGGACTGCAAAACACAATTGCAATGTACTAGTGTAATTTTTTAGAGCCACTAATGACAAAATATTTCAAACGTTTATAAAATATAAAATTTCTTTTAGGTCAGAAAGGAAATTTAGAAGAAAGATTTGAAGAAAAAACCAAGAAAGTGATAATCTTTTCCAAAGAATGCAGTTAGATTTAATCACGCAACTTGAAATTTTCATGCCCTATTGTGCAAATAAATCCTCCATCCACTTCTCATTTTCTTTAAAAAAATCTAACATGGTCCCTGAATTGTGAATGAGAACAATGCTAAATGCTGAGATTGGAAAGACAATGGGACACCAGCCATTTCCTAAGAATTGTGAGGTAGATGAAAGCTCTAAAAATTTATCTCCACAAAGTCAACCATAAAACCAATAAATATTCAGGTTTTAAGGATTAAAAAAATAGATGTACACATCCATCATTAAAAAAATACAAGCAGAAGAAATATGAGGATAGTCCATACTATTTAAATTGCTACTTTATCAATAATGAGTCATAACTGATTGCCTCTGCCTTCAGTTTTTAAATGTGAAGATAAAAATCTTTTAAGTATCTTTTTCTGTTTGATATTCAAAAGAGGTTAAACTAAAAAAAATCTACAGCGAATGTTACAAGAAAAGGATCCAAGGGAAAGGTTAGAGCACTCTTCATTCTGATTTAAGTTTGATGATGCACTATACATGATGAGGGTACTACTATCTCACAACCCATCAGCAGGTAATTCATAAGGAGGTCAAAAAAAGGAAAAGGCCACAGAATCATGCATAATTTAACAACTTCATCAATAAACAATTCTTCAATAATAAAAAAGAGCACTGAAAGAGGCATGGGGAGCAGGAGAAAGGGAACAAAAATACCTCCAACACCATTTGCAAGCAAACTTCAACTTTGTGTGCATACAGAAAACTAGATAAATAATTTCCTATTTTCATCAACATGACAACCATGAATGAAAATACAGACACATATATATTTATATCTTGTACATTACACTTGATGCACTTAGATATGCTGATACCACAAAAATAAGTAAGGTAAATAAATAAGAAAAGAGAACCAGGTGTGGGAAGAAACAATAAATCATTATTCTGTCACCTTCGTCTTCACAAACTTAGCTTAAGTAATGTGATAGTCAATATTAAAGGCAAAAAAAAGCAAAAATCCACAAAGAGTGAAACTCTTCATAGAAACACATATGTACAATGGTCTGATCAGACCTGACATAGCTCTTCTGATTCTTTAATTCTGTCATAGTCACAAAGGATTTCTCCCCATTGTGTGTTGCAGTTCTTTTTTTATAGCAGTGTGGCAAAATTCATACTTCTAAAAGCTATTACTAGAAATTCGTGTTTCAAATTACTGGACAACATATCAACCCATAGTCAGATATTTTATTTTAATTTCAAGAAAAACTGTAATTCCAAATAGATTTATAGAAAGGTTGTGGTTTAACCCCAGACAGCAGTCACACCCACACAGTCCCTTCAGTCACTCCCCCACCAGCAGGGGAAGAAATGGAAAAGTAAAACTAAGAAAACTCATAGGTTGAGATAAACACAGATTAATAGGGGAAACAAAAACCACACATGCAAGCAAAACAAAACAAGGAATTGATTCACTGCTTCCCATGGGCAGGCATCTCCAGGAGAGCAGAGCCCCATCACACAAAATGGTTACTTGGGAAGACAAACCTCATCACTCCAATCACACACCCTTATTCCTTTTCCCCCCGCCTTCATATGCTGAGCACGATGCCATATGATCTGAAACATTCCTTTGGTCAGTTTGGGTCACCTGTCCTGGCTGTGTCTCCTACCAACCCCCCATCTACCATGTACCCTCCTCGCCAGTGCGACAGTACAAAAAGCAGAAAAGACCTCGGCTCTGTGTAAGTCCTGCTCAGCAGCAACAAAAGCATCTCTACATTATCAACCCAGTGTTCAGCACAAATCCAAAACACAGCCTCCTACCAGCTACTGTGAAGAAAAACATCTGAAAAAAGTTATCCTTTCAGGAAAGATTGTAACCTGTGCAATCAAGTGATGTCAAGTCAAAGTCACATTATAAAACCTCGTTTCAATAAAAATAATTGTAAAACCCAATAGCTTTACTTACTGGAAGAAATTTGCCTCGGTATCCAAAGTTGCTGAGTCTCTTGTTAGTTGCAATGGCAAAAGCAGCAATGGAGTAGTATAACTTAGCTATTGTGAACCTAAAGAAAAGGGTTGATTTTTACTCAAATCAAGATAAAAGTTTGCTTCAGCTTCTCTTCTCTATGAATCATGTCTATTCCCAACAGAAAAACTTGTGAACGGCAAATACCATTTCAAAACTTGTTCCACAAAGATCACGTTCATTAAATTTCATGTTTATATTTAAAATAAGTTACCTGAATATTTCTTTCTAGACACCCAGATATCTCAACACATACACACAAAAACTCACAAAAAATTTTCACACTTGTTAAGTATAGTACTTTCCCATATCTTCTTGTCACAATTTCATTTAGAGCTGGCATTTGTTCAGCTGGTAATGACACACATTATATAAAACAGTTTACCTTCTAAATGACATATTCTTTCAATTTTGAGACTGGAAAAAACACATGATTAACTAGCATGTTTACTTTAATATCATCTTTTTAATTACATTGTAATATATGGTCAATTTAGGTACAAAACATACACATACTTTCTGATTCATGAAATAAAGACAAGTAAATTGTTATCATAATTGTTAGTATGGTATCAAACGTAATCATAACAGGTAAATAATCATTAACTGTTGAAAAGTCTTTTAAAGCTGATTCATATTCTTTCAAACCATTATAGAAATCTGCCCTGTTGAAATACAGTGCTGTAGAGAATGGGCAGAGAGTTCAAAGGATGGAGACTCCACAGCCTCTGTGTTCAATCTGTTCCAGTGCAATACACACCTTTTCTTCAGTTATACTTGTACTTCTAGTGATTTTCCTGGAGAGTGGTATCAAAGAACAACTTCTATAATGCCTTACTTAGGAAGGAACTAGTGTCTTGACACCTTAAGCTTGATTTTCAGTTGCCATAACCACCTATTTTTCTTTACACATCTGCATCATTCTTGGCCAACTGACCTCTAAGCAGAAACGGTCTTTGCAGAAGTTCAATTTGACTTTACATCTGAGCTCACACCCTTGGGAGCCAGCTCTGTCTCAGAAAACAGGCCCTGTCAAAAAGGCAGTTCAACATCTTTGTGTCTTCCCAGTCTGAAGCTGTGTGGTGCCTTTGTGTGCCCTGTTGTGCCTTGGCTTTATAGCCAAAGTAGAAAGCAGAAACATGCAGAGGAGGCTCTCTGACACGTTCAGAAGCACAGGAACCTAATGTCATAGGAAAGCTTTGCAAGATGATGTGGTTCCCTGTTGTGAAGGAGATGGGTTGGCAGGTAGAAGATACACATAGAAGAATTCTTCCCCAGCCGCTTCTCCTCACTTTGGGAAGGAATCAGTTCCAGCACAAGATGTTTAAATTTAGGCACTTATTTGTAGGTGTCTATGACTTATGGTAGGTGTCCGGCTTTCCATTACATTTGATGAAGATCTAGTCAATAAAATCCAAGGAGAGGGGAGCAGTTAATTTCATCCAAAAATATACACTTACTGTCTGTTAAGCTGAACAGTTCTCTAGGCTTTTGTGGTGGTTTGACCCTGACTGGCCTTGGTCTATCTCGGAACCAGCTGGCATTGGCTCTGCTGGACATGGAGGAAGCTTCTGACAGCTTCTCACAGAAGCCGCTCCTGTAGCGCCCTCTGCTGTCAAAACCTTGCCCTGCAAACCCGATACCGTGTTGCAGAAGAGCCTTTATTCAATCTACCTAGAGTTTACTAACTGTATTGATTAGAGTCCTTGGTGATAATGTCTGATCAGACACCTGCATCCCACGGATAGAGCAAGCTGCTAGCTAAATTCAGGTATTGTAATGTGATGTTCAATATCTGCTTTTACTTCCATTTTATATCTATTACCATTAATCCAGAAGAGAGTATAGAAAGAATGTAAATCTTTGTAAGAATGATACAAAAAAGAAGTCACGTTTTCTAGTAGGGAAATATATAATCAAAATAATCATAATTAAAAAATAAAAATGCTTCTCATTCATAATTTAAATTTTTCACAGAAAACATTAATTCAGCATAATGCTAAAACTAGAATGGTCTAGGCAACCAATGAAAATGGGGCATAGAACTATGCCTATGTAATCCTTAAGGGCATCCTTCACTTTGAGCATCTATATAAATCCATCTCTTTAGAGCAAAACAATATGCATGTGCTGAAGTCCAACTGACTCTGTATTTGCTTTAGTCCAGTGGGACCTGAGCACATGGTTCTGTGCTTAGTTAACTAAGTTAAGGTCTAGGGACTAATCCAAAGTCATTAAAGTAATACAAAGATTCCCCAATGAATACTATGACCTAGAAGTCTTATTCTATTAGACACCTCTTTGGAAATGCAATTGCTTTGGTATTGTTCAATGCAAGTTCAGTCTTTTATATATTACTATTATTTTAATAATTCTCTTAAAATTCAAATACTTTTGTCAAACTATATATTCTACTTCACTTGAGCACTGCAGGGGTCTTCTTTGATCACAGCTGTAAAATCCTGAGTAACTGTAGTAAAAAACAAAAGAAACATATTCCATGTTTCATAAGTGCATCTGTTCTTTTCAGGTTATACTGAAAATCCTGTAATGAAAAAAATTACAGTAATACATGATGTTATTCCTCATTCTTATTATTTCTAATGACTAGAAGTTTTAACCAAGCATAAAAATAATATATTCTCTTATTCTCAGGTTTTCTTTTTTATTCCTTGTCCCTTTAATTTCCACTTTCATTTCTATTAGCTTGAAAATGAAATTAAAAAGTAATGATGCAAGCTTATTAGTGGCTGCTAATTTGCAGATATTCTGATGTGTATTGAATTAGCTACAAGAAGAAACAAAAATGACTTACTTGTTTCCATAACAGTGACTTTTTTCAAACATAATTTTTTTGTAAGTATATCTGTTCTCCAAGTTACTTACCAGATATACCCAAATACAGCTTACGTTTACTAAAGCTATGCAAAATTGCATATAATTGCAAAATATGCCAAAGGCAACTAGGGAAAATACTTTGAAAAATTAACTTACACTTCAGTGTTACTCGTCTGTTTTATTTTTGCTTTATTTATTTATAAAATTCAAGTTACTCGAAGCAACAGAAATTCTGCTTCAAATGAGGTAAATCAAATGTCTATGCCAGTAGGTATTAAAGAAGTAGTTATAAGCTTATAGTCTATTAAAAAAAAAGTAAATAATTTACTTATATTGCAGAAGAAACTTCTCAAATGTACTAACAATAGTATACAGGAAATGAGAAATTTTTTTCATTAAAGTTATTATTTGAATTTTTAAGAAAATGCCTGAACTTAGAAACTTTTATTTAACCTAAAAATCTGAAAATTTTTACTAATGTTTACACACATGTAGAACCATACTTCAAGCTAACAAAATATTCAGCACAAAATATTAATCAACTGGGATGCTACCATGATTTATGATTTCTTAAAATAGTTATTTCTAGTTGCTTCTAGAAGTCAAAATTCCTCTATTTGAAAGTAAGAAATAATTAACCTCTCCCTGCAGAAAAACCAATAAGCTTTTCAAACCATGCTATTCCTATAGAAAGTACTTAACATTCCCTAATAAAATTCCCCTGACAAATATTTATATTTCACATATGTTCATTATGCATAAAACACAAAATTAACAGCCATATGGAAATAAATACAGAGACATTGTGAGCCAGTTCTGCTGCATCGGTAATTCTCCAATTTTGATCTATATAAACTGTCTCTAGGATCCATAAACTGCATAGAAATTGTATTCATGTCTCTTAAAGAGAAAAGTCAAAAATGTTTTCACTAAATATGCAATAACAATGGCAGGCAATTTGTACAGTGGATAATGGCCCATTGGTCAATGTACCACTTTGCCAAGGTGTGGAATTTTTAGCCTTTCAGAGCCTTGATATTGTGTTTCTGAAGTTTGGGGTAAATAAAACAGACATAAGATATTAACTGAGTTTCTATGAATATAGTCAATTCTCTGGTCAGATAATTTATGAAGTCTGAAAAATAATATGTAAATACTGCAGGTGAATAAAATAGGTACTATGTCTCATGAAAAATAAAAAAAGTTTTATCGCCTAAGAGAAGCCTTAACAGAAATGGTGTTTTGAATGAAATTTCTCCCTAAGACAATATGCATTTTGATAAAGGCAAACTCTAGAAATAGAGTAAAATATGAAGTCTGGATCTGACTGCAGGACACACTGTGAACCTCCTTAAAATTTACTTGGCTTGAAACTGTTAGGTGAAAAGAATTCAGAAGCCAACATGAATCCAAGCTCTTTTTGTACTTCACTGTTTCATTCCACTGCACATTTCCAAATACTCTAGGGGACTGAGTGCTGCATTTTAGCAAAAGAAAAGCTATTTGTGTTATTTAAAAGCACAGAAGAGCAATATCAACATAAAAGATCTGGTTGAATCTTGCATTATCAAGCACTCCAATACAAGGATCATGAACTCCAAAGCAGCTGCTGAGGACTGCTTATCCAAACAGCAATGTTCTTTTAAGGGCTGAGACGTTGTTTAACCTTTGGTTGTATAATGTTATAGACAGGGTCCCAACCTTGATATCACTAGCTCTGTGTAATATAGATATTAATGAAAATACCGTGCTGGAAGTGCAACACAAGACTTCTCTACCCAGGCTTCACAAACACAGACAACTAAACCATTGCTTAAAAAATTCCTTTGAAAGTTTTTACAGCTTCCACATTTAAATTCCAACCTTCTAAAATATTCTATTAATTTCTGGTTCTTCAGTAATTTTTAAATTCAGTTTTGGTTATTTATTTCTTGTTCTGCAAAGTTTTGGGCAGAAGTAATGGCACATTTGTAGCACTAGAAAGGAAATTTAAAAGTGTTGAAAAAATACACATATATAGAAAAACACTAATAGTATTGTATAAAATCATAGCATCAAATAATAGTTTAATTATAAGCAGGAAATACATTACTTTTCAGTATATTTGCTTACCATGCCTTTACAGAAAATAAAAATGTATTTGTTAGCTTTTCCAGTAGCAAAACCTGAAACAAAAAGCTTTCTCTCCTTTCTGTGTATCCTATCTCCAACTCCATTTAGAAGAGTTGTATCCTGAGCAAGAGTTGTATCCAGACAAATATTATGGTGCTTGAAGACCACTAGGGTAAATAAAGACAGTTTATTGAGAGCATCTCTATTCTTGTGGGAAATAACATGGATTATGCTGTCATACAAACGTAAAAGGTAGCAGTATTCAGGTCATTATCAGTTCTCCTCCTTCTAGTTCTTCACCTTTTGAAAAACTCAGACAATTTTTAAAAAAACACTGTCTAATGGAAGTAAAACTGGGCATTAAACTTTTCCAAGTCATCCATAGCTGACCTTAACTTGCCTAACTTTCTTTGTATAGCTCCATGCCTGCATTAGTGAAAAGCTGAAGGATGCTCTTCCATTTCTGTTAGCTCAGTCATTCTTAGTCTTTTTCCTTAATTTCATTACTACCTGTTGCACTTTGAAGATCAGGCTGCATAGTTCTACTTTTATATTTGGTTCTTGAAATTCCATGATCTAGTTCCTTTTAGTAATTCAGTATCCTACTCAGAAGTAGTCCCACTAGGAGGGAAAGTTTCACCAAACCAGCAGTTTCATATTCCGCTGACCCACATGTGAGCAGAAGTTTATTTTGGAACTCCATCCCCTCACTTTTGTAAACCTTTCAGAAACTAACGAACAAGGGATACTGGGGCTCTGATAATCTTTGGTTGCTGAAAACACCTTGTTATGGAATGTATCATGAATAGAAAGCCACCCGAGACACATGAAAAATGTATTAAAATTAACTAAAGGTTCTCACACATATTAACGAGATCAAATTGCAATCTACCAGTCAACAAACATTCAAAAATTGTACTGTTAGTCCATTTGTTAATGATAAGATTTTAACTTACCAGCCATTTACCAAAAAGCATTACTGAAGCTGCAAGTAAGCAGAATTGTTTTGGTTGATGCATGTCCCCAGAACATTCAGCACTTACCGTCGTCTGCTTATTTCCTCCAAAAGCTTTTAACTTGGATTTACAAGCACAATGCTAAACCTAAGACAGGATAATATTTCAGAGTGGCCAATTACCAACCTGGCTAAATTATGATAAATCCTAGACAGATGAATATATCAAAGATAAATCCCAAGCTTAGTTAACCGAAACCATGAGAATATAAACAGAAGCAGCACCACCCAGAGGTGGAAAAAAAGCACTTGAATTTACAAGGATATTTCCAAAAGGTTAACCTGGAAAAATTCCAACATGAGAACCTCCACAGATGTTCAATATCAATATCTGCTTTGAGATGACAAAGTGAAAAAACCAGAGATCTTTAATGGAAACAATCTTTATCACAAACAATACTAGCCTTTCTAATACAGAATGGATACCAGTAAGGAATAGAGTGAAAATATTTTATCCATAGATATATTTATAAAAATACGTACCTAAGATTTATAATATTTTATACACAAGGATCCTACCAGGATAAAAAAAAGGAAAATTATATAGAAGATATACCAGGGTCATGCAAGAATGACATGCAAAATAGTACAAAGATGAAATGCCCTTGGTTTAACAAAGCTTATATGAAAGTTTTAGACAACAAGGAACATACAGTACTCCTGTCTAAAACCAGACCACAGAAAAAGGTCTCTTTCTCCCTTAGTCACCATTCACTATACCAGTATATCATACCAATCTTTGATTTTCTTAAGAATGTATCTGCTGAAAGGTGCCTAAAAGCAGAAAAAATGAGAATCTAAATGGAAAACTCAGGCCTGAAGAACCAGGCCTGAGCATCAAAGTACGATATGAACATATATAACTGTACACAAAACCAGAAGGCATTTGGGCTTCTTTTGCAAGTCACACTTAGAACATAAGTATTTAGTAAATACAAAAAAAAAGAGCAAAAGCATTGTTTTCCAACTTGTCTTTCAGAGGAAAAATGTTTAACTATTTTAATAATACATTTATATTTAGGTAAAACCTTTTGTGTCATTTCATGAAACAACACTATTTCCATTTAAATTGCAGTACATACTAAATGTACTGAAGATAACTAAGCAGTATGTATTTTTTCTCTGCATTAAAAAAGATACCATTTCTAGATAACAAAACTTTTACTGCTTAATTTCAGAGAAATATTTAATATTAAAAAATACATAACCTGTAATTAGGTAATACAGCTAGAAATTGAAATCTATTCATTAAAAAGGCAATACTCATTAATTAGAAAACACCTTTGAGGCTTGACTTAATTTCATAACTTCAGCTTCTGATTTTCTAGGGTTTATTATTTTCTTTGATTTCTTTTCTTTCTTCTTTGGAAAACAGTGTATTTAATGCCAGCCTTTTGAGGTCACTTCACAAGAACAATGTCATTCTCATCATCCTCTTGTACAGTCAAAGTAGATGTATTTTCTACAGGTACGTCTGCCTGCGTTGTGTGAGGATGACCACAGGTTTAATTCAATAGCTGCTTGATAGGGCAGTTTTTCCTGATCTCTGTCTCAACCTCTGGCTCAGCTACCCATTACTTCATAACCTTCAATTCATTCATGCTGATTTTGAAATCAGCTGACATATTGAACATAGTTTCATCTTGGAAAGCATTCATCTCCAGAGCTGGGACTGATCTTTTAATCAAACTTATCTGTTAAAAAAAGGAAACTTAATTTATTTAGATGTTCATTTGAAATAAGATTTATATATGACATTACCTTAGTTTTAATGGACTGGATTTTGTTTTATATAAAGTTGCAAAGCAAAAGAAAAAGTGTGACACAGGGACTACGCCGTTGAAAAAATTCTAGTATTTAATGGGAAGAAAGATCTGTATATATGAGGATATGGTCAAAACAAAGGGATCTGAAAAAATAATTCAAAGTTATTTGAAGCTCATAAAGGGCTAAAATCAATCTTACCTAAAAATTGTCACAATAAATTTGAATTAAATAACCCCAGTCCTTGTAGGAAAGTTACATTTTAAAATAAAAAATGTATGCCACTGGTGGTGACACTTACAAAAAAATGAATTGAGGGATATTCACGAACCCAGAAGAAAAGACAGGAGGACTCTGTACAATGTTTAGAAGTACACTTGTATTATATGGAAACATAGTCAATATCTGAATGGAATTATAAACTCTTATACTTTGTGCCCCCAACCCTGAATTGTCTGATGAAATCAAAACCAAAAGAATAACTGTTATCCTCTGGCATTTAATTGTTATTAATTATTAAGCAAGTATTATTTGTAATAACCAATGCATTTCTTCTCAGTCTTTTTGTGAATTCCAGTTCACTAACTTGCACTTTAATATAAGGCATAACACATCTTTATTAAAGAAATGAAAATGCAATTTTGTGGCCACCGTCTGAAATTTACAGAGGAAAGCACTTGTTACTAAACATTAAAATAAATTTACAAATAAATGAAACATTGAATAATTTTGAGTAATTTTTAATTAGATTCTGGCAGAGCATAGAAAACTGAAACATCCTTGATTTACAGTAAGCACTACTTAGGAATAACTCAAACATCAATGAGTTCTCAGAACAACAAAAAATACTCAATTTCCTATATTCAGGTATCCATATATGTATACAAATTAAAATGCAGGTTAAATGGAACAGTTGACTTTTCTCAACACACTGGCATATGCCAACACTGACATCTACTGGTGTTTGTCAGGTTTGGGGTAGCTTTTCTGCAAACATTAAATTAATAATGAAGTGTCTTCGTGCATTCACAGAACTGAAGAGTTGTACCTCTGTTAGCTGCAATTTCACCTTCAGAAGTATATCTCTGAGAGAATATACTTATTCTTATTTCTGCTAATCACAATATATTTCCATTTAAAGACCTATTTAAATTATCAGAATACTAAGTGGCAGAGGAAAGAGGGTGTATCAACACAACTGAGAACCAGTCATTTGATTTAACAAACAAAATACCTTCTGAAATATGTTTGGGCATTAAAAATGAATTCTTAAAATGTAGTACTAATCCATAAGTTGTAGTTCTTACACAGAAAAAAATTGCAGACCTGGAACTAGTTTTTTAACTCTTTCTGGAAGGTTCCTTTCTTCAAATGGGAGCTTTGACTTCTTTCTTAAGGAAAAGAAAACCAAGAACTGAAATCCTAACTTCTTACAAATGTTTGGACTTACTAGTTTTTTTTATATCTAAGTATTTGGTGGTTTATTACATTTGAGAGGAAAAGTTTTGCTAATGGAGCAGCTACACTGTGACTTCTGTGAGAAGCTGGCAGAAGCTTGCTCCATGTCCAACAGAGCCAATGCCAACCTGGTCCAAGATGGATCCACCACTGGCCTAGGCCAAGCCCACCAGCAACAGTGGTAGCACCTCTTGGATAATGTGTTTAAGAAGGTGGAGAAAAAAAGACTGAGCAGGAGCAACTGAAGACAGAGAAGGGAGGAATGACAAAAACAACTGCAGAAACTGCACACACCAAGGCCAGTGAAGAAGGAGGGGCAGGAGGTGCTCCAGGTGCCGGAGCTGAGGTTCCGCTGCAGCCCGTGGTGCAGACGATGGTGAGGCAGCTGTGCCCCTGCAGCCCACGGAGAGCAGTGACCCACCTGAAGCAGGAGCCCCACACTGGACAGGTGGATGCCCAAAGGAGGCTGTGATCCTGTGGGAAGTCTGTGCTGTACCAGGCTCCTGGCAGGTCCTGTGGACCTATGGAGAGGAGCCCACGCTGGAGCAGGTTAGCTGGCAGGCCTTGTGACCAGATGGGGGTCCCACACTGGAGCAGTACACAAAATAGCATGTGGGATGGGCTCCCTTTGGAGAAGTCCATGGAGGACTGTCTCCCATGGGAGGGAACCCATGGTGGAGCAGGAGAAGAGTGTGAGGAGTCTTACCCTTGAGGAGGAAGGAGCAGCAGAGACAACATGTAAAGAACTGACCTCAATCCCTACTACACATCCCCCTGTGTCACTGGGGTGGAGGAGGTAAAGAATTCTAAAGTAAAATTAAAACCTGAAGGAGGAAGGGGTTGGGGGAAGATGTTTTCAAGTTTTGGGTTTATTTCTTATTTTCACATTCTGATTTGATAGATAATAAATTAAACTTTTTGCCCCTCCAATTCAATTCTGGTTTGCCAGTGATAGTAATTGGTGAGTTCTTCCTGTTTTGGTCTCAACTCACAAGACTTTCATTAAATTTTCNGAGGAGGTAAAGAATTCTAAAGTAAAATTAAAACCTGAAGGAGGAAGGGGTTGGGGGAAGATGTTTTCAAGTTTTGGGTTTATTTCTTATTTTCACATTCTGATTTGATAGATAATAAATTAAACTTTTTGCCCCTCCAATTCAATTCTGGTTTGCCAGTGATAGTAATTGGTGAGTTCTTCCTGTTTTGGTCTCAACTCACAAGACTTTCATTAAATTTTCTCTCCCCTGTGCACCTGAGGAGGGAAGTGATCGAGCAGCTTTTGCGGGCACCTGGAATCCAGCCAGGGTCAATCCATCCGCAGGTGGTTCTGACACTTCAAGGCATGCGTCTGCATAAAATGAGTGTCAAGCAAAGCTATACAAGAAGCAAAAAGGTATAAAGCAATTAAAATATTCCATATCATTTGGTGGTTAAAAGTGGTTTTGAGGCAACAATGTAAAAACAGCTGGCCTTCTTTTAGGGCACATTCTTCACAAATAGTTTTCAATTCAAGGAGTTTATAGTAAATAATGAACTGTGAGTTAATGTAAAACAACAATCAGACTTTTTGTTTCTGGAAGAGGGAAGCAACATGGAGGAAAGCTCCAATAATAATACTGATCTAATAATATTGCTTCCATCTGCTGGTAAAAAAGTGTAAAATCAGAATGTCTCAGGGAGATGTAGGCATTCCTGTATGAAGGAATCTTAAACATAACATGAAGCTACAAATCTTGTTAAAATTTTGGTAGGATATCTGCAAGAAAGAGGTTTGGCAATCCATATATAGCCTTGTTAAAAATACGTTCAGCTAAACACTGGTTTTCATGGCTAAAAACAATTGCTTTTTTAACTCTCAGATAATTGATGCCTGCAGAGCATGTCAAGATCAAACAGGAGTGCAAAAGCAAGGCACCTTTGCTATCTAATGAATTAAACTTAATACAGCCAGCCTCAGGAGAGGGTTGTAGCTGACCTTGGGAAGTTTACATCATGGTAAATTGATACATCCTGCTCTGAAAGCATTTTTTTTCAGATGTGAATAAAAGTTATATGTATTTTTAAGCCTGTGGATATTTTTCATAGAGAAGAAAAGATTTTAAAGCAAGAAAATGATTGCTTTCTTGATCAGATTTACCATAAAATCCTACAACTGTAGGCATCTCTGGACTTTATTACAGTCAAACAAGATTCTTTCACAGAACAACTCAGAACTAGAGAAATAAAAATAGATCTATTGCTGTTTAAAAGATTGACAAAATAATTTGAGTTTTACTATCTACCACACAGAAACCATGCATGCCCCCACATAGTTCATTTGCATTTGTGAAATTAAGTAATTGCAGTTATGAAATGTGAACAGCTTTGATAGACCTAAATTAATGTTAGGTAAATGACACCTTTGCCCTCCCAGGCTCACGCAAAGCAACTAGTTTTTAAAAAGAGAACAGGTGATTGTAGCAGGTGCCACTAGATGGCAGTGCTCCAAAGAATTTAGTTCTCTAGATTTCAAGGATTAAACGAGTTCAGCAAAGAATTTTAGTATGGGCTTCTTTTCAAACTTTAGTTCTCTTCTTTTCTTGGGAATATAGCTCTCAAACTAAAACTTCCTTCCCCAAAATTTCTACTCATTCATAAAGCTCAGACTCACCCTCAATTTCCTCAACCTGTTGACTACATTTTGAAAATCAAACCATTCTCATCTTCAAATCTGATCCTCCCATGGATTCTGCAATTCATCTCTTCTAGTTCTACTCCCATCTAACTCCTAAAACTTCCTGGTATTTCGCGGGGTTCAGTCCTTTACCTTTCTTCTCTCCTTCCTCTATTCAATGTCTAGTAATGTCTAGTCAAAGACCACATAGAGGTTCCCTCTCCATGGTAATGACTCACAGTATGATTCATCACTCTCTTCTGTACCAATAAAAATATCAGATTATTTTAGGGATGTCAAGCTGCCAGTTTTAGCTCAGCAAGGCTGAAAGACAAGAATCTAATGAGCCTTTGCCTTTTCAAGCTTCATGACCTCCACACTACTTTCTTTCTTCATTCACTATGGCTAGCATAGACTCAGAACACAGGTATCATTCACAACATTCTAAAATTAATCTTTTTTTCTAATCTTTCTACAAAACTACTGTCTGGTGTCTAATTTCATATCTTGCTTGCTACAGCACCAGTTTCTTTAGCCTAGACAAGCATCACCTTGTGTTCACAGTCATTCAAAGTGCTACTGCAAAGACCATAGTTGTTTCCTTGGAATATTATTCCATTCTTTGAAGTAGTAGAAAAAAACCCCCTCATTCAAATACAAGATGCTCCTCTGCTTTCAATGTCTTTTCAGTTTTTGCAAACTCTAGAACAGTAAAATTATAGCTTCTATTTTTGTGAATTCTAACTCCATCACTGAATTCCTAAGTTTGGGGGGTGTCCTTTCTGAACACCTTTTTGCCCACCCTTGTCGTGCCTTTCACACCTAAGAAACACTCACACAAGCCGTTGATTTATTCTGTCAGAATTTCCTCTCCCACCGTGTCCTGCAGAATAATTAATGACCGTGTTATTAATATACTGGGACCCCTGCTTACAGTGCTTATCAGTGTCCTCGTTCTCATTGAGTCCTTTTATTGTCTGTATGTATCTGTTCAAAAGACAGAAAACACTGCTGAATCAAAAGCAAACACTCCAGCAAAGGCCTTGAATTATATTCATATGCTACCCAAATTGCTGACAAAAGTAGAAGCTCACCAAAATAAAGGTGAAACCACAGGGCCTAATCCTGTACCCTGAAATAATGCCATCTTGATGCTTAGGATAGTCTTGACTACATCAAAAGAACTCAGTTACTAAAAACTTACATAAAACAATTTATGGATTCATATTTTAATGGTAGAGAGAAGCATCATTATTAACAAACCTGACCTTCTAAATAATACAGATAATAACATTTCATCACTATTCACGCGTCAAGCTCAAAATTGACTGGGTGAAACTCAGGTTATACCTCACAAAGAAATCTAGTCTTGATATGAAGGCTGTAAATAATGGATAATTTCAGAATCTGTTACTTTCATTGGTATATATTGAAATCTTATAGCTACTGTCAATTTGCCTAGGCTGAAACCTCAACTACTGGGTCTGTTAGGTTTTAATTTAGTAAATCCTCTTACATCAGAAAGTATACCATACAGGTAACATATTCAAACCAGCTCTCTCTGTCATGTGTGAAACCTACATAATGATCTTTTAAGTCTTAATACAGAACTGGTGGTCAAGAAAAAGAGAGAACTCACACAGGACTTGACACTTCTGCTTGCTCCCCTGGAACATTATTTGGAATATTCTGTTAAATGTATTAAGTGCACAACATTCCTAAATACATTCATATGGAAGAATAATCACAGATTTAGCTGCCCCTCTCTAGAACTTAGATCTTTCAGGGGCTGCAGGTAGATATTTCCCTCAATATCAAATCTAGAACATGGAGCCCTCTTCTAAGGGTGGATGCATCCATTCTATCAAGAAGGGGAAAGGTGATTTTTTTTTTAATAAGGGGAAAAAGAGCAGGCATGTGATTTCCACTTCTATATGATGCTATGTTATTGAAGTACAGAGTCAGGAAATGAGAATTCATTGCTCATTTGAGGATTCAAACCTCACTTACCATTAGATTATTTGACCACTCTGGATAGAGGAAGCTGTGTTGTTGAGCAGAAAAGAATGTAAAAGTCATGCAGCCAAGAGAAAGAACAAGTGCTGACATGACTATCCCAGTTGTTAGAGTACTTGCCTGGAACAGAAAAGCTCTGTATAATATCTCTAGTCCCAAAACTTCTTTTCTATATTATTGGTAACGACTCACCTCCTTTATTTTAAGGTATAAATGTTTAATTTAAAGTTCAGAGGGTATTACAAAGACATCTCTGTTGCTTATCTTTCAAGACTGTAAAGCTCCTTTCAGAATTAGTGCTTTTCAGGATACAATCTCCTCTCCAAAGTATGACCCTAATTCCCTATTCTTATCCTTATGACCTTGCATTTGGCTGCACTAAAACGCATGTTTTTTGAGGGAACCCAAGTTAACGAGCTACACAAATTGCCCTGTAAAACTGACCAAGCCTTATCCTTATTTACCACTCTACCATTCTTTAGTCACTGCAGACTTTATAAGCAATCATTTGGTATTTCTGAGCTGGTGATACACAAAAACTAGAAGTAGCAAACTCCCAGTCTCTAAAACTGTCAGGAAAACTTGACTATTAAGGCTCCAATTCTGATTTTTTTGATACTACTATACACAAAAAAAAAAGACAAAAAAAGAAGAAAGTAATAAAAAATGAAAAATGAAAAAAAAGAATATGCTTGATATTCATTCATATGCATACTATTGAATGCAAAACACGTTAAAAACTTTAAAACAAATATTTAGGAATTCACTACCATCAAATATAAAAATTGGTGATATTATAACATGATAAAACTGTGTAGACTTATTCCAAAATTCATTTACATTTCGTCACTACTTTTTGTGGAACAAATTTTTTGACAGGTCCCTTATTAAATGCTGCATCAGCCTCAGAAAAATTAACTATTATGCATTTTGTTCTACTTCAGCTCTTCATTCATTAAACATCCTGGAGTTACCACACGACTACCTGTTATAGATGCAATTAATACTTTTGACTACGAGTTTATCTAGGTCCCAGTTACGTATGTGCTTCATTTTGTGCATGTGTGAGCTCAACAAAACTACAGTCAACTAGTTAAAGTTATGCTTGTTCCTAAGTGTTTGTAGAGTCAGGATTGAGGTAAGACTGTGATAAAGGACTGGTGCACGTGTACTTAAACCTTTTACTGTTGCAGAATTTTACGTTCACAGAAAACCTACTGTATTTGTTTAGTATTTCTTGTTATTTCAATGGCACATCTCATGTGAGTAGAATACATTTATAACCTAAATTATTGCATATAACTAAAATATGTCTACAAATGCAATTTATTTTTAAAAACAATCAATATATTTTATTTCTAAGCAAGAGACAAGCCTTTTAGTATCCTTGTTCTAATTATAGAAAATAAGGGAACTTCCCCAATTCTTTTTCTTTGCCACTTCTTTAAAATTACAAAGTCCTGAAAAACCATGAAAATTATTTTTCAACGTCATCCTGTACATTACAAAATAATTAAAACATAGTAACTCTGAAAATAAGTAGATATTCCTTTGAGCTTGCTCCTTCAAATAAATATATTAGTTCTTCCTCCTTGTTGTCCATGTCCTCTGCTGTAAATAACATATTATGACATCTTCTGTCTAAAGCATGATAAACCAGTTGTAAATAAGGAGGCAATATAAAAGTAGAAAAAGCAGTACATACATGATGAATGCCTGGATAATGTTGACTTCTAAAAGAGAAAATAAAGAAATCAAGAATCTTAAAAGCTCTTCTCTCGATTCTTAAGTACCTTAGTTTAACAAATACTACATCATGACATACATCAGGACATAGTATATAAACTGCAAACATCATAAATGCTTAGTATGAAGTGACTGGTAACTTCTACTAAAAGTAGAGTTTATATTATTTTAAAAAGAAAAACAGGTAAAAGCTAAATCATTCAGAATAATTTTAAAGGAAAAAATAAGTGCACTAGTCACAATTTTCCTCTCTCAACTTAAGTAGGCCTTTCCTTTGTTGCACTGAAAACTTAAACAAAGTAATGCATATTTACAACTTAAATTGGATACATGAATAAATGCTGTGTAAAAACAATACATATACATTCATCTGCAAATTCTCTCCCAGGACATATTACCTTGTAAATACCCTTAAAACTTTGAATTAATTTTATGATATGCTATCACTTGAACTTCTTCCAAGCTTTTCAATTCAGCTCTTGATTTTAGAGGAAACACGGGGTCTTTGACTATCTTTGAAAAGTTAATAACTAAAAAATTCTACCACTTAACTCTTCAACCTAAGTTGTACTGAGGGTGATGAAAGTTTATTGACTTCCACAGGCCATGGATCAAATTCTAAAAACAGTCTCTGGCTACTGTATGGACTCTACAAAGTTAATAAATGTCTAACATGCAGACAGTTACAATGTGAAGAGCAGTATATGAAAAATGTCTGAGATATAAAGAAAAATCAGAAATGGCTCCCCAAATATATACCGCTTTAATTAAAGTTCATAAGTGCCTTCATATTTTAGGAGTAAATCGCAAATGAAAATGGTTGGAATTCTATTTAGAAATTACACTGAACAGCTTTCAGGTTTAACTATTTTTCCGAGGTTCTCCTGAGACAATAACACTTTCAACAACTTGATTTTTTGTTCTAAAAACTGGAGACTTATGTTATAAACAGATATTATAAAGGAGAAATCAACAGTAATTACAAAATGAAATAAAAAGAAGCACAAGACTGATTTATCATACAATAACTATTCACATTGCAAAAATATTTTATATTTCCTTACGTTTAAAAAAATTACAGCAAAAAAAGTAAAAGTCACATATGTAAAGAAAAAACACCACACGAAAATTAATGTAATATAATAGAACTTTGACTCACCATCAATAAATTATCATATGAAGTATATATCGACACATGACAACACCACAGAAAAGAGTGACAATAAATATCTTCATTTTAGTTAAAACCAGTCAAAAGAATTTTACAAGTCATACAACTTTAATATATAGAGAGGAGCCTAGTTACCTTATGCTTCAACAAGACAGTTTCACAGATTTTACAATCCAAAGCCTCTACTGAAATCAAACGCTTTTTTGCCTGAATGAGAACCGAGTCAGTATTATGAAATAAAATGTGAAAGTTAAACATAAAAATGAAACGTCCATTTTGAAAAGCAACTCAATCACATAATACATAAAATTGATTAGGATTTAAGGCATGCTTAGAGCAACTCCATATGATGCAAAGGATTTTTTTTTTAATAATTGAACAGTTTAACAGCATGAATAGAAATAAGTAACTGTTCTGGAGTGTGAAATCAGAGAACAATGCTTTAATAAGTAGATCATATTAATTTAAAATAAGAATTTAAAATTAGAAAGAAATATTTCATGCTGCTTTTTTAACTCAATAGGAAGTATATAACCTTCATAAATGTTTATAATAGTTTAGGATGTTCTAATACAGTTTGCTTTCTCTACAATGCAATACAACACAAAATTTTTAAAAAAGCTGACAACTATCTTAATTTTGAACTTACAATATTTGGAATGAGTTCTGTAAACAATGGCTGGCAAAATAATTTTAAAATTTCTAGGATCGTTTTCCCTAAGTTTTATCATTTAATAATCAATTAATAAATAAAAAAATTTGAATGCTATTTTAATTGCGTTACCATTGCTGCTCTTGTGTAGAAACTATCATTTCATTGAATGAACAAAACAAATGCTTTATCAATGTAAACTGAAATATTTGGGGCATGCTGCAGGTAAAGGTGAATGTTTTTACTGCACACACTCTCCTAAAACAGACTATTTATCATTCTTTGAAAAAAGGGACATGAAAAAACAATACTACGTGTGTGGCCTACATTACCTTCACTTAATGCACTAAATGCGAGTTTTTTAGAAAATTGTGCAGTTTCTGCACCATTGATAATCTGACAGTAAGTATTTATTGAAGGTAAAACACTCATTGTCTGTTGACACTATTTGTTTTAATATATAATCTTGCTAACCAAATGATCTTTAAGCAATGCAGATAAGCAATGGCATGCAAAGGGTCACTTAAATGCCAATTTGACTGTTTCATAAACTCAAGCATTCTTTTCCCATGACTATTCTCAGCTACTTAATTGAAAGTATTATCCATTTACAAACTTAAGGCCTGCCATAAAAAAGCTCTCTTCTGTATCCAATAGACCTTTCAGGACCCTAAGAACAACAAAATCGTATAAATAAAGGTTCTTTTTCTTTTCCTCTTTTCTTATAGAGAAGTGAAGAAGTAACCTATGGTACATCTAAACAAAGCTATCTGTAAAGATCTTATTAGCAGTGGAGACCATAAAGCTGAAGAGTCTGACTTGACATGGGATGGACAGGAGCAGTTAAATTAGGACACAGTCTGTACTGCTTTTGTAATCTGCACTCCTACTACAGAATGACAGATACACCCTATGACAAGAGCAAGGTAATAAGCAATTGTCCTTAAATTACAGCTCTCCGTGTAAAATCTCCTCAATTTCAGACAAGCACTGACTGTAATACAAATTCAAGTTAATGAATTTTTAATACATCTTCTCTATTTAAAGATGATGACTTACAGCTGGCATTGCTTATATTAAATTTGTGGTATTTTCCATTGTTTGTTTTTAATTATTTTGATTAGATTATGCTTAGAATTCTATGGACAAATGCAACCCCCACATAAGCAACTTCAGTTTCTGCTGCAGTCAAGAGAAGTTTCATCTGCATATAACAGGATTTAATGGCTCCTAGAGGTTTTAAAAACCATATCAGAACTATTTCAAGGAGATAAACAGAAAATCAAACTAGAGATGCCAAACTAAATCTGATAATTCAGATCAGGAATTGTAAGTGTTCAGATCCAAATTTGGGAAGATGACATTATTTCTTCTCCAAAGGTGGCAATACTGCTATGCACAAATAACTTCATATACTTTCAGTAATTTTCTTATAATAATGAAATAAGATCCAAAAATTACTTGACATTTGAAGCCTGAGAAGCCAAAGATGGTTTCAAATCATATTCTTCTTGTAGTTCTTTCTGAACTTCCTCTGGTTTAATTTTTTATATTGCTTTTCTTTCTACCTCTAGCACATCCAAGGATGGAGCTAAATGTTCATGAACAGCAGATAAACACAGTACTACAAACTGCTGAGTTACATGGATATTGTCACACCTGCTCTGGAGTAGTACAAGGAGCAATGGCACACAAACAGCTCTGACTATCAGAAAAATACAAATAAATTAAACTACTGCAGTTTAGAATTGCTTTCACTACACCTATCACAGCAGTGCCCACAGCTATTTAGTATAAGGAATAAGCAGAAAAATGTGATAAAACAAAATTTCCAGCGTACTCTACCTAAATTTTTTTTCTGAATAATGTATAAGATTAGTGTATTTCAACATACTACTAAATGAATAATGAAATGAGCATCAAAATAATAATATTGTTATGCAGTGCTAATAAACTTCGAAGAGTATGATCACATCTACAGTTTTTATTGTGTTTTTAAAAAATTCACGCACACACATAGTTTAAAGGATAATATTTTTAGGAAAGTTTCTTCAAGGTTGTATTTATTAGATACAGGAACTTCAGTGTGACTACAGATGTAAGGAATTCCTGCTATTTCCATCCACAGCTGCTCATTCCTATTTATTTCTTGTGCTTAGGTGCACCAAAAATTGTTTTTTCGCACTGCAAAATAAATCAAATAACTGATCCATGTTGAAAAAATAATTTAAAAAAAAAGTAGGAAGAGAGAAATTAATTTAGCTCTCTGGTCTCTTTGTAGAGTTCCCCCACATAGAAATTTTGTCCAGAACAGCATAATCCAGGAGCAAAAACAAACAGGAAGGAAAAGGAACTATTGAAGTAATCACTGCTGCCAAAGTGTCTGCATCTGTTTCATAAAACTGACCTTCAGGATCTATACCCTTGTGCTGCTTTTGCCATTGTGATGACCTCCAGCGGTCTAGTCCAACCTCAGCTATTTCACAATTCTGTTTCCTGCAAGCTGTTAAACATCTTTAAAACAGACTAGCACTGCCATCAATAGAAAGGTTTCTTCTGAACTCCACTTCAAAGCTTGCATGACAAAACAGATCCTAGAAAATAAAAAAGTATAATCATAGCATAGAAAAGAGAAACAGAACAACACAGTGGGGAAAATTTATTTTAAAGTGCTTTGTCTTGAAAAAAATGTTTACCTCAATATGAAAAAGAAGTTCACTTTTGGGCCCAGCTCTTCCTGCTACACCATGGTAATTACTTCTGCAAGCCTGGTAAGGCTGGCTACCTTAATCTATAAAAACCGAAAGAAAAGAATTATTGCAAGCAAAAGCCTTTTTAATTTAGATTTCAGTCACATATCTAATTAAATGAATCAAAAAACCCCCATAATTTTACTCTTCTTCATCCATTCACAAGTTTTATTTATGCCAGAACATAACTGGGCACAATGTCTTTGTTTACTGATAACTTCAACAGTATTTAAGCTCTTAGAAGAAATCACTTCAGGAAAAAATTATGGAAATTTATATTTCGTAAACAAGAATATAAACCACCAAATAAAAGATACTGAGAACTGTGGAAGATACCTAAATGTGTCACTGCCTTCTGAAAAGTCTTATTCAAAATTTAATTTTTTTCATATGTTAGCCAATTTTTGAAACCAATACCACTGTTTTTATCAGCACATACGTGGAAAATTACAAACGAACAAAGTCAGAAATTTAATGTTTAGCAGAGAAGCTGAAAACTGAACAAAATTTTGCACGACATAATAAGTAAATGTGACTCTAATCTGCAAGAAGGGACTCAAGGGGGATCCAGGGAACTACAGGCCTTTCAGCCTCAATGCCCAGGAAGATCATGGAGCAAATCATCTTAAGTGCCATCGCATGGTATGTACAACCAGAGGATCAGGCTCAGCCAGCATGGGTTTGTGAAAGGCAGGTCCTGTTTGACTTAGCTAATCTCCTTCTTTGACAAGATGTCCTGTTTAGTGAATGAGGTAAAGACTAGTGGATGCTGTATATGTGGATTTTAGTCAAGTTTTTACACCATTTCCCACAGCATTCTCCTGGAGAAACTGACTGCTTACAGCTTGGACAGATACATTGTTCATTGGGTAAAAATTGGCTTGATGGCCAAGCCCAGGGAGTGGTGGTGACTCAAGGTATGTCCACCTGGTGGCCAGTCACCAGTGCTGTTCCTCTGCGCTCCATATCGGGGTCAGTCCTCTTAAAAGAATGTCTTTATTGATCATCTGGGTGAAGGGATTGAGTGCATCTTCAGCAAGATCACAGAAAACACCAAGCTTGTCAGGAACGATCTTTTTGAGGGTAGGAAGGTTTACAGAGGGATCTGGACAGTCTGGATCCATGGGCTAAGGCCAAATGAATTAGACTCAGTCAAGCAAAGTGCCTTAGATTTCAGTCACAGATCCTGCCCTTGTGTCACAGCAACCCTATGTAGTGCTGCAGGCTCAGAGCAGCGTGGCTGGAAAGCTGTCCAGTGGAAAAGGACCTGGTGGTGCTGAACATGAGCCAGCAGTGTGCCCAAGTGGCCAAGAAGGCCAATGGTATCCTGGCTTGTATCACCAATAGTGTGGCCAACAGGACCAGGACAGTGATTGTCCCCCTGTACTTGGCACTGGTAAGGCCATACCTTGAGTCCTGTGGTCAGTTTTGGGCTCCTTCCTACAAGGAAGACATGGAGGTGCCAGAGCTTGCCCAGAGAAGGACAACAGAACTCATGAACCATCTGGAGCACAAGTCTTATGAGGAGTGGCTGAGATATCTGGGATTGAATAGTTTGGGGATACGGTGGTTGAGAGAAGACCTTATCACTCAACAAAACTACCTGAAAGGAGATTGTAGGCAGGTGGGGATCAGTCTCTTCTCTCAAGTAACTAGCCTTAGGACAAAAGGAAATGGCCTCAAACTGCACCAGGAGAGGTTTAGATTGGATATTGGAAAAACGTCCTCACAAAAAGGGTTGTCAAGATTTACCTGGAGGCATTTAGAAGAGGTGTAGAGGTGACGCTCAGGGACATGGTTTAGTGGAAGACTTGGCAGTGTTAGGTTAATGGTTGAACTCAATGATCACAGAGGTTTTTTCAAAACTGACTGTTCTATGATTAATATTAATGATATAAAATATTTAAATCACATACAGATGGCAAATTAAATTTCTGAAATATTTTTACTTTTACTGAAGTTTTGGAAACATTTCTGACCTTAAACAGTAAAATATGGTAGAACAACTTCAAAATGCAATATTTTTTTCTAATTTAGCAGAATTTAAATAAAATAATGTAATTTAATTTTCATGTGTTTTCTTCAACAGAAGAACTCTAGCCCATTTAACAGAAATAATTTTGCCACCACAAAAGTTGCTAGGAAATATTAATCCTTCTCTGTAGAAGAATGCCTGCCAACTGAAATTGCTCAGGCCACTTAGGGCTCTACTTCATGTCCACAGTAGCCCCATGGCAGAATGCAGACTGATGGGGAATTTCTGCCACCCCTGTGACTCACTCCCAGAGCTCCCCTGTCCCTTAGCTTTTCAGAATAAACTGTGTGCACCTTTGGTTCTTGGCTATCATAAAACTAATAGCAAAATTTGGTTGCTAATGCCCTGGAATTCTAGGCACATGTCTGCCTCTGTCTATGCCTTTTTCCACGCAGCTTGAAGAGACACATTCAGGACCAAACTGCAATCAGTGGGAGGAGCGAAAAAGCAGCTAAAACAAGGCCCTTACATATTCAGAAGGTTTCTAGACCTCTGCTTTCTGATTACCAGATCTTGAAACAGCAAACTCTCAAATATTGGGTGATCAAATAGCATTCCACACGTCTTTCTCATCCTCTTTTCATTCTGATCTTTTGTCTCTTTCTTCTCAACACCTGCATCTGTCTTCCCACGTAGCTTAGCTAACCTTATGCTCATGTCATTTATTTAACTTTAGGCCAAGGCTATCTGGTACCTTTGCACATAACACTGCCCAGTGGAAACATATTCCATTCTTGGTTGTCCTCATTATATCATTGTGAACATAATAAATAGTATTATTTTGTTTCACAATAAGTGTAAATAATAATTTTACAGCAAAGCAATCATTTACATCCAAGCTGCAGAAGGACTTAAGTTAGAGTTTTCTTTTAGTATCTGGTTATAGCCTTGAAATACCAGAATGCTAGAAACTGACAACATATGAGAAAAAATATTATTCGATCTTAACCATAACAGTTTCCTACTGTCTGTGTAAACTTGATACATATTCTCTACTGAAAAATCTAAGCTCTACAGAATAGATATCCTAATGACAGGTTTTGTCATGTGAAATATCACAAAATTAAAAGGATATTGAACATTAAACCATTTTCCAGGAAGGCATCCACTTGTTAAATGTAGATTAGGATTCTATTTATACATTGTTTCATTTATAATCTTCTTTCCATCTCATAAAGAAAAGCCTAACCCAACATCTGACCGAATGAACCTTGATTTGTTTTTTCCTCTAACCTTAAGCTGCAAGACGAGTATGAAGACCTGTTTTATAGAAAATCTTATTTTAAAGGGCAGGTGGTAAGGAAACAGCCTGCAGACCTCTGTATGCTATAAAGTATCCAAACCTTACACATAGGAAAACCGGTACTATCTCACAATAGTACTAAACCTGCTTCACCTGCTTATTATACGTTAACAGCTCATCTTTAGGGCAAGATTCCTTTTCTGCTGCTTGAGATTCTTTCTGAACTTCTGAGGCAAAGAGAAAAATATTGCTGTAAAAGATGAATGTACAAACTTTTTTACAAACATTTTTGTCCTCCCTGACAGGCAATTCAGTGCTATATTTATTATACGCAATTATTCTTTCAAAATCCATGAAACACCTAGAACACTGTATCAATTTTATCTTAAGCCAAATATTTCCTCAATATTTCCTCAGCTAATTAGATTTCCAAAAATAAACATAGTAATAGGAAAAGGACCTACAATGATTAACACTAAATGATAACATTTATTAAAATTTCTTATCAAAGGTCTGGTCTATTTCTTCTACAGATTGCACTGGTAAGAAAAACTGCAAAATGTAAGAAGAAACATATATCAGAAATTTATATCAACAGATCAATTCTCTTTTAAAGCAAATAAATCAGTAATACCTCTAAACATTAAGCAATTCCCCAAACATATCTAAGTTCAAATATTTGAATTTTGAAAACAGTTTGAGTGAAAAGCATAGAATGATGGGCATTAATACATATGAATAAAGATGGATGTCTTATGATTCCATTTCCCTAATCAGCATGCTACTTAATAAAAACAAAATTCATTATATCCAGCAGTTGAAAAATCGGATCCTTTATGAAAAAGAAAGAACAAGAGACACAAAATAGAAAGAGAGAAAAATAAAACTGTGCTTGTGATTTATGAAGTATCAAAATGTTTTCAAGGACTGCTTAATTTCCTTTCCAGTTTTATCAGTTTAAAATATGAATTACATATCTTAACAACTCACAAGAAAATAGAAGCACTATTAACTTATTACATTTTAACATTCCTAGATAATTCAGAATGTTACCAAGCTTGCTTGGTGAAAACTTGGCAGGACTTGAGATTTATTTTTTATTTCCTCATGTTCACTTGGTGCCTGTTGTATAAGAGAAAAAAAACTAGTGTCAAACAAGAAAGCTAAAAAAGAATTATGCTACCACCTTACAGAACAAAATATTATCAAAACAACATATAAGCATAAATTAAAATTTGAGCCTTCATTACACAAATTAGTTAGAAAGAAACAAGTGCATTCAGAGACAAATGATCTCAAGCTCATCTTTTGCAAACATTTGCACACAGGCTTAACCCTTTACTATAAATAACTCCTCCAAGGTACTGCTCCTAGAAGAGAAGTTTACAAGCTGAGTGCAATTCTCAGTTAATCATTTTCTTCACAGAAGAAAATTATTATTCCTCCACTAGCAAGAAAGCAATTACAAAATTTGAAGTTGTTCTTGGTTTACAGACATACTATTCTTTCTCGTCAAAGTAATGGTTCAAAAATTCCCCTTTTGGATGCAGTATTTCCACAGTGGGAGTGGGGGGAGAAAAAGCAGAATTAAAATGCAGCAACAACTCTCAAAACAGATGGTAGTTTTAAGGACAGTGTGCTTTCTAAGCACCTGATTAGCACACGTATGTAACTCAGCACACACGGACTTTACCCATTGTGCCATACGCTGCCTTGAGGAACCAAGCTTTAAAGATAGCAGCAAGAAACAAATATCACAGCTGAACTATATTTCATTTGAGAGTACTGTTCTTTAAAACTGCCACCAACACGTTAAATATTTGTGGGGAAAGTGTCTCAAAGCCACAAATTGATGCAAGAATTAAGTAAAGTTATCAGCTGAACTTGTGTAAGAAACAGTCTGTCACATCATTTTTACTGACACTACAAATGTCTCTTTGTTTTTTTCATGTAAAAATCTTCTATGCAGTAGAATTTTTATTCCACTGAGTGTTTTGTTCACCCACCAATCTAAAAATACTTTTTTTCAAGGCCTAGGGTTTTTTGCATTGAACTTTAATACCATGTAAGAAGCATGTTCTGAACTGTAACATTTTTTCTTGCGTATCAGAAAATGAAAAGGACAAAACAGAGTCTGTAGGCTACCACAAAGTGGTAGATTCGTAAAATACCACAAAAACGTAAACTAGAAATCAATAAAGAGCTATGGCCTTGCATATACATGTTGTGCATGTTGGTGTCTTGCTTTTAACCAAAGCCGTAGGAATTTATCTTCCTTTGACAGAAAAGACAGCTTAAGAAAAAAAAATCCATATTACATAGTTTTTTCATCACCTTGAGAGCAATGCACTAAAACAGAGGAGTGGAGAAACAACTCAGACTAAAAGAAACAGAGCCAGCATTATCTGCTCAAGCTATACCAACCAACCTTCCTCTTGTTTGCAACATATGCATGTCTTCAAGCAGAGTGATTACCATGGACTATTAATTATTACAGTCCATCTAAGCCAAATGTGATTCTTTCCCTATGCAATTTATTATCCAATTCATGGAATCAAAGAGAAATTTTCACAAAGCCCTTCACTCAACCTGGCTGGATCAACTTATGTTTCTAAAGTATTGCATAATATGTAAATTTTACATATTAATTTTCCTGCTCTGTCAAAACCAACAGAATTATAAGAGCAAATATTATCTTAATTTCATTTTAGACACCTGTACATGGTATGTGATTGCTTTCCTTTGTTGGGTGCGGTGTTTTCTCTTTTGTCCATTCCCCCTGGGTGAATCACAGGCACAATGCTATTGTGTTATTTTAATAAAATGATGTGTACTGTCAATATGTGTACTATGGGCCATGTATTTGCATTAACAAAAACAAGGCCAAAGAGGTGTGATATAAACTTTGAGAAATAAAAGAACTGCGGCAAATCTTAATTCCTGCGGGAATCTGTTCTTGAGTGTTCTGCCCATTCTTGAGGAAGATGTTTCCTGCACCAGTATTTTAATCTTGTGGTGGAAGTTTCTAGTGCACCCTTAAAAAGAGCTTTATTATTTATATCTATAGCCTTCCTCCCACAGGTGCAGAAAATTATTTAGGTACCCAAGCACCTTAAAAATTCATTATAAGCCATTTTAATGTTTTCAGTAATTTTGGTATGTCTGTGGTATCCTTCATAGCTGAAAAGACTCATTATGAACCCTTACACAAAGAAAACCAAAGATTTGTTACTGGTTTTGTTTGGGTTTGGTTTTTATTTAGTTTTTTAATAACTACCTCTAAATCTATCTGATTTAAATATTTTATCTGGTATTTTTTGATCCCTCATTGGATAGTTACAAACTATTAAAATAAATTATTTTCCTCTCAGTTTTTACAAGAGAAGAGCAGAAAAGACCGTGATAAATGGCAAAACAAAGTAATTCTAGATGTGTGAATTTACAAATATGTTTTTAGCATTGTGAATTTATACAGATTGTTTATACACAAACATAGCTTGTGACCTTGCACCCCTTTGACAAAGCTTGAAACTGTGGAAGATTATGATCTATCTGATTAACATAAATTTGTTCTCATATTATGATAGCACCTTACCAACCTAATGAAGATTAGTCTCCAATTTTGTTAGATTAGAAGGTAAAGAGATACTTGTTGTTCCATAAAGCCCGTACCATTTTTAAGACAAATTATGTGGGCCTAATGATCATAAGGAACTGGAAAACAATTGTTGATAAAATGTAACAAACTGCACTGGTTATTTTGAAAAAATAGGTAGATTTCAAAAGTTCACACCTGTAAACCATCTACCCAACATCTGTCCCTAGGCAGTTTTGTGCAACTTTATGAAAATAAAACATCTTTAAAAAAAAAAAAACTAAAGTAATATGAGTTAACTGTTCCAGAAAAAAAAGAAAATCTACATGTATGTGCAAAGACTGAGCAGCTCCCTTCAACAAGTGGCAGAAAGCATCACAGCCTTTGCCATAATTAACCTCATTGACCACAGTCAACACCGTGTGCTTCCTGAACTAACAATGTATAGCAAACTTGTAATAAAAAGCATCATGGTCCTGATTTAGGTACATTTTAACAGATGCTATTTTCAATAAACCTCCTAAAAATACTGTTTTATCATAAATCAGTATATCTGTTACATAATTGTCACATCAGCTGAAGTATAAAAAACATGTAGACCAAATAAATGAGATACTGTAATGTTAAAAGCAAATACCTGTTTGTAATTTTTTATAAAGCAAGTACAAATCTATTTCTTATTGAATTTTTAGCAATAATTATTCTCCATCAAGCCACTTTTGAGAGTATTAATGCATTACCAAGAAAGTCTCAAGGCCTCATTATTGAGATTAGCTGACAAGAGCCAGAGATATTTTTAAAAACCCTAAAGTATATTTTATGAAGTCTTGCTGCTAGTACAGTGGACTCTATAGTCCTTGTTTATAGAAGCCTTCAAATTTGGTGTTATATTTAGTGAACAAAAATGTTCATTTACTTACCACCCTCACAAGCTCATCTGAGTAACTAAAGAGGAGCTGCATGTTCTTCACCAAGAAAATGCATTTCTTTCTGAGACAAAAATAAACACCTTCCTATCGTTACTAATCTAACATATTACTTAGTATCTCAACACACTTCAGAGTTAACAACAAGCCTCAAGGCAATAAAATTGCTCCAGGCATTCAAAATTACATTCTTCTTATAATAGAAATTCTACTTTTCCACATAAAATATGGTCAGACACCTTTCAAATAACTGATTTTCCTCAAAGGACACAGGGCTAAGTAAAAATGTCCCACTGAGCTGGGATTCCATTCCCAGATAACACTGTTTTGGTGGAGGGGGAAAACGAGCATAAGGTATCAGTGCTAACCAGTCATTAATAAAAGATCAAGAATAAGGTAAAGAGAACATGATTTTTGTGTGTGTGTAAGAAATGAAAAAATACATTTAATTCTGAGAGCTTGTTTTCATTTTAGTAGTTCCATTCTTTCTTTTTCATTTAAAAAAATACATTTCTTACTTCATTAGAGAAGGCAAGCTATGAACCTCAGTGTAAAGTAAATAATCCATGCATAATAATAATAAAGAATTGCTAGTCTTCAAACTATTTATAAGGGCACTTCAGTTCAAAAGACACCTGCTGCAAAAGCCTTTGAATTAAAAAAAGAAGGTAATCAGCAAGAAGGGTCTCATTCATCCTCACTAATGTCCTTATGTCCGTACCTAAAAAAACATTTAACAACAAACAACTGGAACATAATGTCATTACTAAGTTTAAATTTGCATTTTACTTTTAACCTAATTGATGCAAACAATAGAAATAAACAATTAAGTATTACAATATTCCAGAGGTCAGATTATCAAAGCTCAGAGCCCAGCAGCTCCCACTACAAAAAACAAAAATCAACTCACATATTATGACTTGCTAGAGGTCAAACTTTGACAGTCTTACGAGGAACACAAGACACATTTATTAAAAAATTAAGAAAACCCACAAAATCCAGCACATATTACCGACCACTACTAATTTTTTCTGGTAAGTGGAACAATAAACAGTTTTCCAGGTCCAATACTTCTTTAACCCTCTTCACATCTGCCTGGAGAATTTTTGTAACCAACTGGCAAATTGCAACCAAAGACAACAGTACCAAATTATTACATTCTTAAAATAAAAGTCAAGCAATGAAGAGGGATCATCCCAATGCTACCTCACTGAGAAAAGCCTTCACTGATTTCAATGCCAATTGAAATACACCATAAAATATACAGAAAGTGGAGACACCATGAATGTCTCAACCACACAAAATAGCTCTCAGAAGAAGATCAAATCAGAAGACTTAAATCTACTGGAAATGCAGTTTCATACTATTGCTGCTCGTGGACTTATACATTTAAATTGAATTTTAACTGTTCTGGAACTGAAACGAAACTACCAGCTTCCTTAAGAGAGGACAAAGAGCCATCTGATACTAAATTATTAGTTTAGTTAACAAATATATTTTCAAACTTCTGGTGAAAATCTCGGAAAGATTTCTCTAGCATCTACCTGATGCCTAGTATTACTGATATCAGCTGCTGTAATTAATTGAAGGAACTCTCTTACAGGTGCTTACATGATCTACCTATGACAATTAAAAAATTGTCTTACCAAGACTTCACAAGCTAAACAATAACTAAAAGAAGCAATACTTCCAATGATATTCCAAATGCATTTAATGCACTTTTTCATCTGTCAGATTATAATATGTCAACTTAAAAAGTGGTGACTTTTTAACAACTTAAGCTATAAGCAGTATAATAAAAATAGCACCCCAAAAAAGCTTATGTTTTAATGTATTTTGATATTGGCTCATTTTCATTTTTAAGGGACATCAAAAAACTAGCAGAAGAAAGAGTGAAGAATATTCTATGATACATTAATGTCTTTATCCATTTGTTTTGTCTGGCTTCTGTGTTGTAACACATTGTAGGAGCTGGCAAAAAAAATATACAACTCTTATAAAAGTAATATTTACCCAAGAGAAAAATATTGCTCTTTTTCTGGTTCACCTACTTCCATTTTTATGTTGTATTTCTGGCCAAGAACACTCTCCAGGAGTTCTTTGATCATCTAGTCTGGGAGAGATGGAGAAGTAGACTGCAGGGAAGCAATTATTTCATCAATAGACCTTGCAACCACTTTCAGAGGCAGTGCTGGGGTGGAAGTAGACTCTTCAGGTTTGCTCTGCTGGAAGTTCTTCTCATATGTTTTTGAAATGTCTGGTCTAGCCACATCTCTTGCCTCTTCCAACTCTTCTTGAGCAGACCTCACACTTGGCTGCTTGCTTCCTTTTCCCAGAACCCTTCCCAATTCAACATTTTAATCCTGTTGCTTTGCTTTTGAAATCACTCTGCTTCCCTTCTTACAACTTTCCCTGGCTATTTTTTCCTTTCTTGATATGTTTTTACTTGTATCAGAGTCTGTAAAGCTAAATTCAATACTATCTTTAATCACTGTACCTGTTTCTTGACTTTTATCTCTTTTTGAAGCATACACACTCCATCCCTAACTTTACTAACAGCTTTTGTCTTTTCTAATGAGATTGGGGAGCTATTAACATGAAAATTAGACTTGGAGTAACTTGACTTCTGAGGTGGCGCTGGGTGCTTGACCATTACAATTTTTTTTAGTGGTACTTGCAAAAGATGGTATTACTGGCAGTGTTACAACTGCACTTTCATGACTAAAGTTGCATCTTTTCTGTTGACTTTTCAGAGCAACTTCTCTGATTTTTTGTCAGCACTTTCTTCTATAGATTTATTTTTATTTCTTATCACCCTGAGATCAGGAGTTTGTTTTTTCAAGTCTCTTGCTTCAGAAGATACCCTTACTTTCTGTGAACTTCAGAACACCCAATGAATTAATTAAGAATATTTTTGTTTATAGTCATGACAGGCTTACGTGGACTCTTTGACCTCTGCAGAGGATAACGTTCTTAACTGTTGCAATTGATCTGGTGTTAAATCTTCCGATAAGGGCTAAATGCTCATGTTTCTAGGAGCAGTAAGTATTGCTTGTTTGATCTTCAGACTATTCCACTGAGATTCCCTGCATATAGTTTCAGGTTTCTTAATCATATTCAATGCTTCCACATAACTCAGTCCAGAGTATTGATGTTTTCTAGCAATTTTCTCTCACTTACACAGTCTGTAGATTCAAACAGAAACAAGACTTCATATTTTATATACAAACAGAGGTGCCAGCTTGCAAGGGCTACTCCATTTAGCTAAGGGCCCCACTGGTGTTCACAAGACTGTTCCAAACAACTGTTATGAAGGACCAACAATGGCTATCAGCATTTTATGTCAGGAAACAGTTGAACCATTTCTACCTCTGGGAGTACAAATTGGAAGCTGGATGGAAACTCCAAACAGAAAAAAAGAAAATGAGAGAGAATAAAGCTCAACTCTTTCTCAAAGTAACCACAAAGAGCCACTTATTAAAAAAAACCAAACCAAACCAAACCAAACACAAACAGTGGCCACGGGCCCCTCCAAGCCTCATTTCTGCCCTGTCCTGCAGAACCTCCTCGTCATTGTTGGCCTCACGGTCCCGAGGAGGAGCCGCCGCCGCTCCCTCTGAAGCCAGCACAGGGCAAGGACGCGCTCCGTAACAGAGCAATGAGTTCCCGGTGGGACAGAGAGCAGGCAGCGCCCGCTGCCACCCCTACCGAACGCTCTCTCCTGGCGGGAATACACCATGCTGGGAGATAAGGACATGAAGTATTTTATGAGTGGGGCATTGGTGAGAAATTCCTCCCCTAAATCAGCTGAAATGCGTCAGCGTCGTCCAGAGATGTCATTAGAAATGTATTTCTTTCAGCTGACCCACGAGATCCTGAAGGTCACGGGATGGGCACAGGGATTTGTACCTTTTTAGCCTCGTTTCTCTCTTGTGTATAGCAACCCTTTCTCTGCTGTCAGCCACGGGCTCTTTCAAGCTTTGCCCTGAAAACCATACATATGAGGGGCATTTCTGGGAACTTGAGCACCATAGAGTGCAGTCACTTCCTGGGTAAAATTGTAGATGTATTTTTCCCATCAAACTATTTTTTTTTATTGTCCAAGTGTCAGCTTGGAAATGAAACCCCCACTCAGCCGTTTGTGGCTCGCTCATCATCATCAATAACTTTTCTGTTTTCAGGCTTTTATTTTCAATACTAGCCACTGCGTATGAGACTCCATCTCACAAACAGCTTTACAGTATTAAATGAGCAAACAGCCTGAAACCAGTCCTCTGAGAGGAATCCTGGCCCCCTGTCTTGCAGTTTTACTAGCCAGTCCTTCAGAGAACAGAGATGTCAAATATATTTAACAGCTGTCTGGTGAAAGTTAAGTTTTAACAGTAGTTCTTCTCACGCATGAGGTATGAACTACGAGTGGACAAAAAAAAAATAAAAAAGAGCATTTCAGTGTCCAAAAAATATAGGGAAGATAACACATGCCAAAAATCATCAAACTTCAGGAAAGGAATTTTAAAAACCCCTTATATATTAAAAGAAAATGTGGAAAGTCACACTGAATCTATCAAGATGGTTACAGCTATGGCACAAACTTACAAGGTCACATTGATCAGGTTGCCAAGAAGGCTGGTTGTCTAGAATACATGGAAAGCAAACCAGCTTATAGCATTAAGGGGGAAAAAAGTAGTTTCCCTCATATAATCTGAATGCAAAGCACTGGAATTTCCATGAATCTCTGGATTGCAACAGCTCACAGAATTATGCTTGTAATCCACTTAAGTCTCTTACAGTGAGTAAAAATAAAGTTTTTTTCTTTTTTCATTTCTTCAGTTTGGATCTTCAAACAACCATGTGATAACAAGGAACAGTAGGGGCTAACTGCAGATACTGGATCCAAATATGGCACTCAACTGATTGGAAAGCTCCACTGGTCTAACAGGCAAATGTCTCCTATTATCTTCTCCCTTCTTTGTAGCTTTCAGATACAGTTTTGTAGGCTTTTTTCTCCTGCCTGATTGTGTTCCTGGAGTTCAAGGGAGCAGACAGTGTCTGCCTTGCATCTTACACGTGGCTGGATGGCTGATTTTTATCTTGATAATACAACTGAAAACTTGTTGAAGATTAAGATGTCATTAGGCAGTTATTACCTCCTAATTAATAGCAGGTTTTCTCTTCTGATAGCAAGGTAGCTGATCAAAGTCCTGTAATACATCCTAGGAAGCCTACCTATTTGATGCCTAAATTGCTTCTCTCTCTCTCTCTAGCAAGAATCACAGAGTAGATGGAGAAATGGAAGGTAGAATAGCAAATAGCTGTTCTGTGTTAAAGGATTCCTGTTAGCAGTCCAGGCCATTAAAGCAGTTCAGAACAGGAATGAAGTGTTCGATTGCCTCATTGAAGATGAATCCTATTAGCAGTTTAATGCAGATGTAAGCCTAGAGAACAGATTCATTTCAAACTAGTTAAACAGTAAGTAAAGCTTCAATGATTTCGTTTACCTAGAACAGTTCCTCTCTGCAGGAGTCACAGTGGGATGTGGAAGAAAAAGCCCTGCATGTGAAGAGGTATTTGCATCAGGAAGTTCAAGTAAGAAGCTGCTGAATGACAAGAAGGATTTGCATTAAAAAAAAAAACAACTTAGGAGGAAGAAAAAATCTTAGACATGAATTTCCTCTTTAGGTCAATAGTTGTGATAAAATGGCAAATGAGTATCCTGTGTTATCTTACTGTGTCCATTGTCAGCCCGTTTTGCCTGCAGAAGAGCAGGGGCTGGCTCCTGGAGAATGCAGGTAGATTGTGACAAAGGTTCAAGCCTTGGTTCATAAACATTTCCTGTGTTGCAGTATTTAGACTCTAGATCTTGTAGACAAAGGAAGTAAAGCACCCAAGGGGATCAAATGTGTATAAAAGTCCCAAATGACATATTTGTCCCCTTCTAAGCCACACATGTTGCTTAGCAGCCATTCCTGGAGAAAGTGTTGCCAATATATATCCTCTAGATCCTTTAACCTGAACTCCAGAGATGACAGTTGCATAGATCTTGTCTCTGATACACGGGAAAACAGGGAAAGCTTTTTTCCCTTTCCCCAGATATTGTTAGCATGTGCCTCTCCCTTAATGATCAAAGTGATGCTTGAAGCCTGAGTGTAGGGCTTTTTATTAACAGTAAGTATTTAGTTAAACAGGTTAAGCCCTATCTCTGAAGACTTCAAAATCCAAAATTTAATCAGTAGATGAATCCTTATACTTAGCAAATGAATCTAGATTTGGAAAACCTTCTGCAAGTTCAGTCCCTGGGTACACATTATTATTTTTCATAATTAGGCCTCACCAGATCACTAAGCTTTCTAATGTCACATAAACTGTATTATCTAAGTTATTAGTCTATTAATGTTACAAGGAAGGGGGTTTTTTTCTTTTTCAGAAGAAAAGCAATCATTTGAAAATTGTTCAGTTGGTTGGAGAAATTAAAAAACGCAATATCCCTTCTCCTAAATCGTCTTGAGACCATGTCCTGTAGGAAGTCCCACTCCCAGTGCACATCACTGCCGTGATCCAAGCTCATGATGGAGTGAGATGCACATAGTGCTCCGCAGGCTTTGTGAAGCAGCTGGAGTTAATTGTGCTTCCAATAGCCACCTTCATCTAGGCAACAAGAAATCAGCGTGGTGCATATGAAATACGTACAGCCTGGTACAGGCTCTCCAGAAAATGCTAGAGACAGTCCTTGGAAAGATGAATAGCAATTGTTTAAAGGGAAAAGGAAAGTAAGAGCATAACTACTTTGCTGGCTTTGTGACTCACATCTGGTTTGTCACTAAATGCTAAGCCTCGCCTTGGTATCCTTTTCCAGCTGGCTGTGAAACTCTTTGCACAAGTCACAGTCCAAAGGCCCCCCAGCCCTGCTGGGGGATGCTGCATTCTCCCCATTCTCCCTTCTGCTGTGCTACAGCCAAAGCACTAATCTAGTCTGCCTCAAAATGGCAGTACACATGCTCAAAACTATTCCCCAGTGCAATAGTTCTAGAAAGGATAAGAGCATATTTACAAATAGGGTTTCACCATTATATCCAAGTAGCATTATTCCATTTTAGAGACCAGGAGTTAGAACAAAGAGAGGCTGAATGACTGTTTAAAGTCCCCTAGTAGAACCAGTGGTAAACCCATAACTGAATCTGTGCTTCTGAATGCTAGTAAATAGAAAATCAAAGATATGTGTCCTCAGGCTACAGGCTACTGTGTGCTTTTCCAGGGCATCAACATCTTTAATATTTCTGCCAGGTATGTGTATAAAATGGCCATAAATAATCAGAGTAAATGAATTAATTATAAGCTAAAATACTGAACTGTGAATTATGGACACTGGGAAGGTAGCACACAAAGTTCTGTGACAGTTACACTGTGGGGACTGTAACCTGTAGCAGAAGAGTAGAGTAAATGGCAATGGGGATATCTCTTCAATCAGTGTGTGTCAATACTGAAAAGATTTTTTGTTAGTTGCATCCAGCTGAGCTGGAGGAAATACTTTTTTTTTTCCCAGTGATCAATCTATATTGAATCCCTTGTGCAGTAAGCAGCCATGGAAAGGTTTTGTGGAATTAGTATTATAAATCACATATTCAATCCCTTTGTGAGTGTTGAAAGCATTGTCATTCTTCTAATCACTATATCCTATCTTTGATCCATAACAAATATGCACATCCAGCTCTACTAATCTCCATTATGATTGTAAGATATCTGTGTTTGCCAGTACCATGCCAGTAGAAATAGTTAACATTTTTCTTCCTCTGATGATCTGGGGCTTTGTTTCTTTTTTTCTCCTTTTCCCAATTTTTTTTTCTTCTTTCCCCATTTAAACACATTGGTATTTCCTTTATGACTCAAAATAGATATGAATAAAAAGTTGAAAACAAGATGGAACTCTTTTATTTAAAATCATATTTATAATGAGAAGATCATTACAAGGAGAAAATCACTTGGTCATTTTGAGTGATAATGATTCACAGATTTATTTTTAGTATGACATGACAATAATATTTCCAGGTATGTGCCATTTTATCATATAGCCCGAGGGATATTACAGGAGTTACTTCTAGAAGTCTATCACACATAGCTGTTAATATAGGTACAAGTTCAGAGACATTCCTGGCTTTGAAGACAGTAAGCAGTAAACAGAGAAATTACAGCTACACACCTGCTAAATTCTTTGCTGGGATCGGCCCTTTACTTGCTTTAGTTTTAAAATGTTATCATATTGGATCACGTCAGAGATATATCATATCTCTCTTCTCCATGGTCTTTCAGTTAATACAGCAGGTTTCCAGTTGGCCATTCCAGTCCAGCTCTTCTGTTCTCTTAGGACAACAGCTTGATTGTGGATATATAGATGTAGAAATAGATGTGTGTTTGTAGCCACCACCACTCAGTATTGGTGGACACAGAAATCCCACTTAATCACAGGAAAAATCTTCACATCTGATCTGTTTCTTCAGCAAAAAGAAATGCCCCTCAAAGGGTGAGGAGAGTTGTCTGCAGAAGATGAAGTTCCAGCTACCTCTGAGGATAATGTTAAGAAAGATTTAAAAGCAATGGATGGATGGTGGAGCAAATATTCATAGATCCTGAAAAGGGGAAAGTGATTTGTTCAGTAGGCAATGGCAAAGCCACCTGATGAACTATGGAACTGTTTGGATGGAAGAGAGGGTTTTTCTGTTTAGGAGGAACTGAAGGAAATTCAGATGCTCAGGTGACTGAACTCCCTCTCAATGACCCCACCTTAAGTCAATACCTAAAAAGGAGTAAGCCTGAAACTACATGCACTGCAGAAATACTTAGGCAGCTGTCTTGTTGGCTGGGAAGGGATGGAGGAGAAATGAATTAAATCTGATTCTTTCCTTGCTTCACTTGTAGCTGCACAGGGAACTGAATACAGGTGATGGCAGAAAGCAAGCCATGTGGTGATCTGAATAACCTTCCTGATGTCAGTCCTTTAAAACTTCTCAGCAGTTTTCAGAGTCACCCTTGAAACGCTTGAAGCAGCAGCAGAAGCTTAAACCAGCTGCTGGAAGACCCAACCACTCCTCAAAACACTGAACAGCTGCTTCCCCTGAGAAGTCCTAACATGTTACTCAATCCAGACCTTCCTCTACTTTCCCATGGGCACTAGTTGACTATACTATTTTATAGTACACAATTCTCACATTTGGTTGTAAAACTATGGAATGTGTTAGATTGGGTCTCTGGGCATCCTTTACAGGGCAGGCATCATTTTTGCTATACACAGGTTAGTGTATGTCCCCTAGTGGAGTAAATGGCCAAACTATTTCTGAATATCTGTGATCATGCTGCCACACACACCACAATTGCTCACTGTCCATGTTGATACAGCTCAAGAAAATGTGCAGTTAATGCAGCTTGAATTAATTTATGTTCTAGGAACTGCAAGCTGGATAACGCTGTGGAACTGCTCCCAGAGGAGGAGTTTAAATAAGCCAGACTTTATTTTGTACATTTGATTCTTCAGAGTTGAAGTCAGCCAAGAAAGCCATTTAGGATGGATACTGGTCTCTCCCAATGCTTTTCTGCAAAACTGCTGTAAAGACAAAACAGGGAAATTAGTAGTTCTTTGCAGGTAAAGTAGAACATAGCAAACAATTTGAAAATATGTTGATATGCATTGAAAGAAGGGTAGAATTCCTTCACTCTCCATCACTCAAAATCAAAGGTACCAAAGCAAGTCCAGCTTTTGCATAGGAAAGTCAGTTTACAGAAGAACTGGAAGAGTATATTAAGATGAATGTTATAAAAAGTTGATCAGCTCTGAATCTCTTGTCCAATACAGAGATATTTGGTTTACATCATTTCTCAAAGAGAAGTCACTGCAGGTTTTGGAGAAGCAAGATTCCTGGGGAGTGGAAATACCTTTGATTCAAGCAGCAGATATTGTTGGGAGGCAGATTTTGGTCCATTAAATTACTGGGACAACTTTAAAAAAGAACTAGTTCTAGAATTCATGCATAAGTGCCTCTCCTATCAAGTTTTGTTTCTTATATTAGTTTATTTAGATTAACTGTACTCTCTTAGTTTGCTTTCTTTTCTTCACGCAAAAATCTATATATATCCTGAAACACCACTTTTGGAATTTGGGTGAGATTCTACAAAGTGGGTGCCACTTACTTGTGTTTATCTCTGTGCATAATCATATTCCCATCTCTTCTGATATTGCTTCTTCCATGCCAAAGTACTGTGGTTACTTTAAAACAAAATACCCTTTAAAACAAAACAAACCAACCAAAACTTTCAAGAATATATCAAGTAATTGAACAAGAAGTGGCACACTGATTGAAATACACAACAGAAGCACTTACATATGTTTCAGTATAGCATAACATAAATAAAACAAATTATAATTGACATAAATACCTATTTGACTGCTCTTAAATTATAATTACCAAGTGCATTTATTCTTGCATAAAGTAAGTAAAAACACTTGGCCAATCCCATGCTGAAGTGTGGGCATCCTGACAGTTGGAGTTCTGAAAAGAGCACAGATACATCTAACCACATTAGCAAAAATAAACTGTTTGTATACGATAGGTAATGATTTACCTAGTTAAGAACTCTTTTGTTACACTATAGAAAAAAAAAACCAAAACCAGCACAAACCAGAAGTTTCCTTACTGTCATCACCGTAACCATCCGATATCAACATTCATAATTTTTCATTTCAGTATTTCTGCTTCTTTCTCTTTTAATTGGACTGATACATGAGTATTTTCAGACAGATGGGATATTATTTGTTATGTCGCTCAAGTCTTATGATTATCAACTCTGCAGGATGCCTAGAAAACGAAATGCAATGAATTGCCCTGAAATTGTAAAATAAAACAATAAAATAAAAATCCGGCAACGGAACATCACTGTAGCAACGAGCCACACAATGTCTCTGGGCCCTTGTACAACGCCCATGGAGGGGCACTGCCCTGAGTGTGACCCGTGAGAGCCCGCAGGCCCTGTGCCCCCGGGAGCACTGGCCGGTGCCCCGAGGGCGCGGTCCCGGCAGGACCGGGCCTCGGAGGGGCCTCCCTCCGCTCCCGCCGGCGGCCGGGCTGCACTGCCGGGGTCCCGGAGCCCCTGCGCCCGGCAAAGGCGGCTGAGGGGACTGTAAACCCGCGGCCGAGGACCCGGCAGCGGGCAGGCAGGGCCCGGCGGCAAGGGGTGCCACCCGCGGTCCTCCCTGCCGTGGATGGTGCGGCAGGGAGGGCACCTCTAGTTCTCCCAGGAGAACCAGACCGCGGGTACTGGGGAGGAAGAGGTGCAGAAGGAACAGGGGGTGCCCCCCTCCTACCTTGGGCCGGTCGGAAGAAGGAGGTCACTTGATCGTCACAGTCGGCGATAACAGTACTGTCACGCAGCGAAAGTTCAGAAGCAGATGTTGACCCCATGCAGTGCCCTCATCTGCCCGGGCCCTGCTTCCGTGCGAGAGGAGGGTAAAAGCCACCTTATTGCCCGCGAGTTCCTGCGGCAGAGGTGTGGGAGCGACCGCCCGGCCGGGGGCTGCTCCGGGCAGCGGGACCCCAGGCGTGTCTGAGGGAGCCCTCACGGAGTCTTCTATACGAGAAATCAGCGACAGGAGCACAGAACTAGGGCGGCTCTGCCTGTGTGCGGGGCGGAGGGAGGGAGGGAAAACAGCCCCCCGACTCGGCCGCCTCTTTGATGGGATCCCTCTGAAAGGAGAGGCTCCACCGGCAGTCACAAACCCCTGCTCCCAGAGCACCTAGGCCCCCACCCTGTCCAAAGCACCCGGCTCTGGGCAGAGGCACGTTCCAAGACAGTTATCGTTTGCCTGCTTGTATGGGGGAGGATTTCAGGTTGGAAACAGATGGGAAGAGATATTTCCCACCGTGGGGAGGGGTCATGTGTAAGGACAATGAGAAGGTGGATGAGGCTGACGGGGTCCCACGGTGTTTGAGGCGACCCGCAGGGGAGGCTTGGGCCAGCCTGGAAAGCCGGGTATAAACCACCCTCTGCAGGAGACAGATCCTGGAAACGAAAAGAAGGACGTACAGTGTAGAGCAGGGAAGTCATACCAAGGCGGAGATAACCTCGCAGCTCCTTCCCGAGCTAGACGTAGAGCACTGACATAGAGATTCTCGTCCAGATGACGATGGCGTTTAGGTAAAATCGAGTAAGATCCTGCAAATTAAACCGAAGGGCCGGCAGACGCTGCTCCTGCCAGGGAAAAAGCATCACTTATACCGGAACGAACTGAAACCGCGCTCCACAGTTAGAATTAAAGCTCCCGCAGCTTGCATCGGCCGCCCGGCCCTCGCGTGGGGGAGAACCTGCGGGCGGCGCTCCCGGGCAGCGCTGGGCGGCGGGCGCCGACGAGCTCCTGGGCCGTGGCCGCTCCCAGCGTGGGCAGCGCCGTCCCGGTGCCAGCTCCGGTCCCCACGGCGCTGCCGGAAGCCCCTTCATGGAGGCGAGGCCACTCGGCGAGGCCTGACATCGATGAGTTTCCCAAAAAGCAGCCGGTTGCTGAGTGGTCTTTTCGGGGACCAGCTCTTCCTGACAGCGCTGGTAACAAGGGCTCCCCTGAATGCCCTGCCCCGCTCCTCACACCCCCGCTCTACACACACTTATTTCCGTATTTTTTAGGTCAGGTTTTATGTCTGCACCTTTGGCAGTGCATACCGGTGGAGTCAGGAGCTGAGACCCTGCTCCCGTCTAGCCGCGGAAAGCACAGCTCACCTCAGCTGTCGCTTTACTCCAGGCTGCACTAACAGCTCGCCCTGAAAAAAGAAAAAAAAAAAATCTATACAGAAACTGGTGCTGGGGAAAGGCGCAGTGTAATTAGGGCCAGTGCTACTGTCCTGACTCCTCAAAAACGCATCAATCAGGCGCACCTGGAGAGTTCCTGGCTACGAGACCGCATCCTGGGAGAGTGCCTCCCCTCTGCTGAGCCTGCTGCAAAGGATACTGATAAATCCCGCTGGACTCGCGGAGCATCCTACATAGGGTTTCAGAGAGGCTCAAGTGCAGGGCAAGGGCAACTACCGAAATAACCTCTTTTTCTTGGGCAGAGCAGTCATGACCCTCTTCTTCACTCAAGGAAGGCTTTTCTCCACCAGGGCTGCAACACAGCAACCGAGGCCGAAGGGAGTTTCCAGCAGCGGTTGGTTCTGACTCGGGCTTGTTGATTGTACACCAAGTCGAGAGGCTCTAAGCAGATTAAGAGAGGATCCTGCCTGTGCTCTCACCTCTGGGAGCAACCTCGGGAGGGAGCTGAGTCCGCAGTCGGACAACAGGAGGCGCTGAGGCTTTGCACAACCCCTGACTCCCCTCCCCTCCCGGGCTGCGGGCATCCCAGCGGGGGCGGCCCGGGGGGCGGCCGGCCCAGAGTGCGGCTTTGCCGGGCGCCACGTCTGCTCCGCCCGGCGAAACGCCTCCGCCGTTTGTAGCAGCATGCGATGAGCGTGGCCGCCTTTGTGCCTGCCCTTTTTTTCCAGGTACGGACTGACCCAGCGTGAGCTGCTCGGCGTCCCGTCGGGTGTTGCTCCCGCGGGGCTGGGCTCTGGAAATCGAGGCAGCACCGCCCCGAGGTCACCCGGCGGGGGGGTGCCGACTGCGGGGTCGCTGGGCCTCTGCAGCCCTGTCAGCTTCGCCGCATGCGGCTGTGCTGCTAGGGGGAATCCATACTCCACAGACCCCAAATACTGAAACGAACAAGCCATCACAGAAGGGTCTCTGTTTTCAGACATATACACCGCTTCCATTAGGAAAAGAAGGCGGGTGCATATATGAAGACGGCAGTTTTAATATCTCTTAGATATTCCACTGGGTTTTGTCCCAATTTCCATGGGTGTAGTTTGGCTATTTGAGAAAGCAGGGGTTTAATCCAGTGCTTTTATATATTTTTTTCCTTTAAGACATATTTTCATACGTTGTTCTACTCTGCTCTACTCTACTCTGATTCCAGAGTTCTGTTTGTTTCGAGGATTTGACTTAATTCTGTTGCCAAATTAAAAAAAAAAATAGGATGAGGAGAGAAAGAACAAAGAAAGGGGTAACAAAATGCGTTTAGAGAACAAGTTAAAACATACTTGTCGAGGCAGAGATATGCTATATCTCGTCATTTCAATCCTGCACTGGTATAAGAAACTTCAAAATCCTGTGTGTGAGGGTGGCATTTCCACAGGTCACTGGAGGACAAATCACTGGGGATGCAACTGTGAACGATAAACCTGTCAGGCGGAAATTCAGACTCAGGTGTGTGTTATAGTTTGTGTGGTATGACACTCAAGCCTTTTTCAAAACCCTAAGAAGCTTTATTTCCCCTTCAAATTTCCATTGTCAGGGTAGTTGTTTGGGTTTGGAGGGGAGTCTTGTTAGTTGCTGGTTGGTGATGTGGATTTTTTGTTTTGTTTTGACTTTTTGGTTTTTGTTTTCTACTATCAGGTGGTAAAACTTCTAGTAGCTAGGTAGGAACGAACTCACAATGGATAGGATAAAGAAACCCAAGAAAAGTCTGTGTTGTTGACATAGGCACGAAGAGCCGGACAGGACAGAAAACGTTTGATCCATCTGCAAAGACTGAGAGATTCCCTCCATAATAACAAAAAGCTTTGTCCAATGTCAGTTTGTTTTATCGGTGTTTTTTACCTTTTGCCACCCTGTGTAGATTCCTTCTCCCCTGTCCGTTGTGAGAAATCAGGTCAATAAGCAAGAAGTTGGTAATGAGATACCCACTACCTCTTATAGATGCTCCTGGGTGTCTGGCATCAGAGAAGGCTTCCAAATGAGCCTTCTAGGCTCATTCCACTGTAAAGATATAAAATGGTTCTAGTGACTCACCTGATGTTTGCCAAGGGGATAATATGTGGATCCGCATTCAAGCCCCTGTCCGTATCTATTGGGTGCCTGTAGTATTATGTCTCAGCACGGTGACTCACATGGTTTCTAAACATAAGGCACCAGAAAAAGCAGTATCGTTATCACCATCTACATAAGACGGCACCCCATTTGAAGGGTTAGTTCAGCCCGGGGGAAGAGCGCGGGGGTGAGGGGTCGGAGGGCTTTAGGGAGAGCGGAGCTCTCAACCCAGAGTGCTTAATCCAACCTCCTGCCCCGAGGGCGATGGGAACGTGGGGCGCCGCGGCAGGGCCCGGAGGTACCTGCGCGGTAACCAACTTTGACGTGAGGGGCGGGAGCGAGGGGAAGCCTGTTGACTGCAAGTCTGGGGACTTTGGAGCACGTCCCGGCCATCAAGTTAAAGGAGCATCTACCAGACTTTAGTAAATATTGCCTCTAATCTCAGGGGTTTAAGGCTGGATGGCCTTTCGCGTTCTCTTCAAATAGAGGGGGCTGCCTTCCCTCGTTTACCTCATTTCATTTCCCCCGATCCCTCCTAGCATTTGTCCTGTCCACCTGAAAGGGTGGTCGTGCCCGTCCCGTCCAGTCCCTCCCCTCTCTCTCCCCCTCTTCCACCTCCGTCTCTCCTTCCTTCCCCACAAGCTTAAACCAATTACGCCGCTTTGCAAATAAAGTGCCGCCCCGGGGGGAGTTGCAGGCGAGGGGGACTGCCTTGTTTGCAGGTGCATCTCCGGCTTTGTAGGTGCGAACGCCTTTGTGCGGCGGACAAATGGGGAGAGGAGGAGGAGGAGGTGGGTACTTCTGCGACGTAAGATCCACATCAGCTCAACTCCACTCACATCCCAGCCGGCACTTCCTCACTTTCTCAACTGTCTCGCCCCACACCGCTCCCTGCCTCCTTTTTGGCTGATTATAGAGAAGAATTCAGCACCTCTCGCCCTTCCTGAGAGCTGACTTCCTGCTAGGTCGGGCTTTCGGGCTGTTTTCCTACTGCCCGTTGCTCGCTTGCAAGAAGGCTGGATGGTTACACCGGGCAGGTTGGCTCCATAATGTTAGGGACTGTGAAAATGGAAGGGCATGAAACCAGCGACTGGAACAGCTACTACGCCGACACTCAGGAGGTGAGTAAATCCCAGGGTCTGGCTTTGCTGCTGCCCCTGTGCAGGGGAGGGGAGGACCTGGGGGTGGCTAGGGGCTTAGAGGGGGCAGCAATCGGAGGAATCGGTTTGCAGTCCAGATCCTGCCAACGCAAACGTGCCTCCCCCTCCCTCCGGCGCCGAAACTGGCCAGGCTTCCCCAAGGAAAACACAGCTTGCAGGAGCCCTGGAGGCGTTTGGGGAAGACACGGGTCGGCTGCGAACCCGCCAGGAGGGCCGGGGGGTCGGGGGCAGCCCTTGATTTCATCTGAAAGGCGCAATCTTCTCTCGCGGCGCGCACAAAAGCACCCCGTAAACTCTTGTCTTGGGGCAGCGGACTCGCCGCGCCGCCGGCCCCGACTCCTTCTCGGCGGATGGCAAGGGCCAAGGGAGACGGTCTCCAGCGCGTCCCGGGGCGGGCCAGCGCCTTCCCCGAGCTTTTCGGCGGGACCGCGGGCCTTTCTCCTCGCCGCCGCCGGGCCCTCACCGTTAAACCCGGGGAAAGGAAAGCCGGGGGAAAACCAGCCGTTTGTCCGTACTTTGCGGACGGGCTGCCTGCGGCGTGCGCTCCTGCCGCGGGCCGGCTGGCGGCGCTGCCGAGAGCAGCCCCGGGAGCCGGGCCCGGAGGGGGCCCGCACCCGGACCTGCGCCCCGCATCCGGAGCCGGCCCGGCCCGCAGCACCCCGGAGGCGCTTCCGCCCCTCGCGCCCGTTTGGCAGCGCCGTGCATAAGGAGGAGGAGAACCGGCCCAAACGCCCACAGCTGCGGCGGAGGAGAGGGCCACGGCAGCGCCCGGAGCCTTCCCCGCCGTGCGCCTCGGCCCTGTGGGGCCCGGGATCCGCACTGTGCCGCCGAGGCTCTGCAACACGGGTCTCAGAAGAAGTCAGAGCCCGGCAGCACGGCCAGCAGCACCGCGAATTCCCGCCCGGGAAGGAGCCGTTTCGAGGAAGTGCGGCAGCGAGGCAGGCACCTGGGTGTGCGCACCCGGGCATTGCATCAGCATACCCGGACACACAGCTCCACAGTCCCCACGCCTCGTCCCGCACCCGGAGCTGGCACACGCGCCCACAGGGCCACGCGGACACAGGCACATACGTGTCACCCGACTGGTATCTGCTTTAATAAAAGAAAGTCGGCTAAGGGCAAATAAGGGTCATCCTAATTATGTGCCTTTTCCAGACTAATTTCTCCTCGCCATACTCATTGTCCACAAACATAAAGTTAAGAGATCTTCTCTTCTGCTACTTTTAAAAAATTTAATATTTTCCTCTCTCTTGCCGTTTAATTTGAATCACTGCATGGATGCAAGGTGGGAAACTCAGCCGCGTTCTACCACCTCAAATAATTAACGTGATCCTCTAAATTAAAAGTGCGTTTATAAGTTCGTGAAATTTGTGGGGATCAGAAATGAATTTTACACATTTAACCGTTGCTTAAAACTCCTTTTCTTAGTTATATTAGCCGTAATTCGAGGTAAACTGGGAATGTCTTTCTCTCTCGTTGTATCAGTTGCCGTACCGGAAAGTACAATTTCAGATTCTCTGGTTCTGCCTTTTTTAAGAGTTGTGTTATGTGGTAGGGTGCTACAATTTTTTCCACGTCGTGCAATTGCAGGAAATCTCAGCCAGGAAAAGTTCAGGCTTTTCATACTTTGGGAAAGTTTGGATGTTTGGTTTGTTGATTTTTTTTTTTTAAACTTCAATTTAAAGACTGTTTTGATAGAAAACGCAGACAAGGGGGAAGCTTTCCACAGATAAAATGCCCCGATAACATCTGTTTGGTTTGGGTGAGGTGGTTTTTCTTTATTATTTTGCAACAAGACATTATTGCGTCTTGTATGTTTCTTAGAATAGAAATTTAAATTAGTGCGGGAAGGGAAAAATGCATGAGATTTTTGTCAGAAAATGCAAGCAGTCTTACTCCTTGGTGCAGACAGTGCACGCCCGTCAATTTCAATACTCTGATGAGATTAAGTATTTAGCTAGCGAGACGGGACACAAAAACAACAAAATGCGGGAATGTGCCGGAAGAACACCTCCTCCCGGGGCAGACTGATGCCGCAGCCCGGCTCCGTGAGGGTGTGGAGTGGCTCCGGGAAGACCGTCGGTCCGTGCGCTCCGCTGATCCCGGTGCAGCCCGCTCAAGCCGCGACACGCCAGTAAACTGGGAGCGCGTCCGGAGAGAGCTCTCCCGCTCACTGTCTATTTATAAATCTATATACATATGAATTAGACCCTTTCGTGGCAACAGCGGCCTTTCCGTGCGGCTTTGAGGAAGCTTTTTCCCTGGTGTCTGGGAAGCGGCCGGCATCCCGCAGCAGGATGTTTGCACGGTTGGCTGGGCCGGGCCGGCGGATCCGGCCCCCAAGGGGTCCTGCCACACCTCTCTCCCCTCTAACTCCGTCTCTTTGTCTCGCTGCCCTAGGCCTATTCCTCGGTGCCCGTGAGCAACATGAACTCGGGGCTGGGCTCCATGAACACCATGAACACCTACATGACCATGAACACCATGACGACAAGCGGCAACATGACCTCCAGCTCCTTCAACATGTCCTACGCCAACACGGGGCTGGGGGCTGGGCTGAGTCCCGGTGCAGTGGCCGGCATGCCGGCAGGCTCGGCGGGGCCCGTGAACGGCATGCCAGCCGGCGTGGCCGCCATGGGCACGGCGCTGAGTCCCGGCGGCATCAACGCCATGTCTGCCCAGCCAGCCCCCATGAATGGGCTGAGCCCCTACGGCGGCATGAACCCTTGCATGAGCCCCATGGCCTACACTCAGTCCAATCTCGGCAGGACGAGGGACGCTAAGTCTTTCAAGCGGACCTACCCCCACGCCAAGCCGCCATACTCCTACATTTCCCTCATCACCATGGCCATCCAGCAGGCACCCAGCAAGATGCTGACGCTGAGCGAGATCTACCAGTGGATCATGGACCTTTTCCCCTACTACCGACAGAACCAACAGCGCTGGCAGAACAGCATCCGCCACTCGCTATCTTTCAATGACTGTTTCGTCAAGGTGGCCCGCTCCCCCGACAAGCCCGGCAAGGGCTCCTATTGGACCCTGCATCCCGACTCTGGCAACATGTTTGAAAACGGCTGCTACCTCCGCCGGCAAAAGCGCTTCAAGTGCGAGAAGCCGGCGAACAGCAAAGCCACTCAGGAGGGCAGGAAAGATCAGGCTGGGGCCTCGAGTTCAAGCTCCAACTCTCCCCTGCACAGAGGCCACAACAAACCCGCGCAGCTGGATACCGCCACCTCCCTCTCCAGCTCCAACCCGTCCACCAGCCCCCAGTCTATGGACCACAGTGGATCAAGCACGGAGCTAAAGACCTCGGCCTCGGCAGCCTCCTCCACCATCAGCTCTGTACCCACCTTGGCCTCCGTCCCGCACCCTCCTCACTCCTTAGCCCACGAACCCCAGCTCCACCTCAAGGGTGATCCCCACTACTCCTTCAACCACCCGTTTTCCATCAACAACCTTATGTCCTCCTCGGAGCAGCAGCACAAGCTGGACTTCAAAGCCTACGAGCAGGCACTGCAATATTCCTCCTACGGGGCCAGCATCCCCGGCGGGCTGCCCCTGGGGAGTGCCTCCATGGCAGGCCGGAGCAGCATCGAGCCCTCAGCCTTAGAGCCCTCCTACTACCAAGGTGTGTATTCCAGACCTGTGCTAAACACCTCCTAGCTGCGCATCCCCCGCCGGGGGCTGAGACCCCTCCTCCCCTTCCTGGCTTCTCTCCCTGCTTTCCCTGAGACAAACCAAGGTGTTTCAGCACGCTGTGTGCAAAGGACTGTTACTTTTTAATTGTCTCGCAACGCGTTGTGTGTTGTTATGATCCACCACGACCTCCTGCAAAGCCGGCCGCGTCCCTCTTGTACATACCCCCTCCGGTCCCCGCCGCCCAGCCCCTCTCCCCGGAGACCTCCCCAGCCTATGCAGGGTGTTATTAAAAAGAAGAAAAAAATGTTGAGCTTGTAAACTACTTGTTTGTGCTTTCCGCCCCCTCGTCTCCCTCCCTTATGTGCTCTATAATCTCATGTAAGTTTACAGGTATGTGGCAATACTTTAACAATACGGAGATGAAGAAGCGAGTAGACATTTAAGACTTTTTTTTTAATTAAAAAGGCTTTGAAGGACAATACTGCTGTGAAGTAGCAAAACACTAAGAGAATCTCTAAGCAACAAGAGGACTATTTACTTTCTCGGATCATCCTTTTGATACTTGCAAAATAAACCTTCGGCTAGTACAACCGTATGCGTGCATCCAGATGCTGCGGGCCGGATCCTGCACTCCCGAGGGGACCAACTGGAGCTTTGGAGTGCAGGATGCGACCCTTATCTTTTTCCAAGTGTTACCTGTGTTGGGATGTAATATAAAGTTACAAGAGGTCACAGCCCGTTGGATTTTTTTTTCTTCCCATCTGTTACTGAAGATTCTCATTCATCAGGAACTCTCATCAACATATGGATGACATACTTATTTAATTTAAGTGTCTTCATTGTGTACCAGCTAGAACTGTGTATCTATAACCAGGTTATTTCCCCCCTCCCCTAGGAAACATTGACTATTACACCGACGCAAGGAAAAGAGGACAGTTTTGTCTCTTCCCCCCCTTTTCAAACTTGTTTAATAATTTTTTTTGTGGCCGTTTAATTATCGCCATCATTAGCTTGTTTCATCCAGTGTTATTGCACTTTCCACAGTTTTACACGGTGTTAGCATAGCCAGACGGGTTTTATTATTATTCCTGTTCGCTGTTTCAATGTTCTTAATTTATTGCATGGTTTATATTGTTTTCTTTCTTTACAGCTGAAAATTGCTTTAAATGACCGTAAAAAATAATTACACGTGAATTTAAGAAATTTTGTTAATTTTATAAATGTGATTGTAATTGAAAAAAATATTTTGATTTAAAACGATAACTGAGAATTTAATGCGTGAAGTATGTTTTTGATCATTTGCAGTTAAGGACTTTAAATAAATCAAATGTTATCAACTAAATACTTCTGCTATTTTCTTACAAAATTTCTGGGACGGGTTACGGAGGACGGAGCCATGTGCAAGAAAATCAAAACGTAGTGCTGAAGTGTGGATGTGAAGAGGAAAGATTTGTACAGCCAGGCTTGTGCAGAGGGAAGGCGGGGAACGCGCCCACAGGGTGGGCTTGTGGAGAGCTGCGATGCCACCGGCCTGTGAGGCTGTGTCTGTGGTGGTGACTTTTTTTTTCTTTTCCCTAATTCACGGTGCTGGGGTAGGTTGAGGGATGGGAGGAAAAAGCCACCCGACGCTGTGTAGCCTCCTGGGTGTTTTGCGGCCAGGGCTGCCGGAGCGGCGGCAGCCAGACACGGCGTTTCCCCGCCGGACGGGACGACGCCCACGAGGAGCATCCCCGGGTCGGCTCCACGTTCCTCCGGGCCACTGGAAAGGCCCAAATCCCGCTTTGTAGCTCTGTCGCGGAACCATCCGTCGGAAGGACACCAGCAGCCGCGCTGGCGAGCTCTAGTTCCCAGCAAGAGACTTTGTCGGGGGAGGGGAGTTTAAACACGAACTGATTTAACTGTGCCGAGCCCCGTCCGTGCACGGCCGTCAGATAAAAGAACTGTGTAATTCTCGTAATTATCACATAATTGCCCCCTGACGGGTTAGGGACAGTGGCGACAAACTAAATTAAGGGTCGATTTAGAAAAGAAAAGCCAAGCCAGCATCCCAGAAATCTCACCACATTCCTTCAGCACTACTACCCAGCGAAAAACGGGAGAAAAAAAAGTGTTGGGAGTGCCTCTCTGCTCTGCAAGTGTGGCCGGATAAGTGGTGATCCAGAGCGGAGATGCGCTCACGGCACCCCAGGCGAGTCGGCGGCGGCTCCCGCGTTGTGCTGTGCGGCTGCTCTTGGTCGGGCGGGCATTTACCACAAGTTCCCCCGCCTGCCGCATATGAGTCCTGCAGCGGGGAGGGGTTGTGCCCCCGACGCCGGGTTTGGCCGGTTACCCCATGGCCCGACTCTGTGGCCCCTTAGCCTCTGATTGTCCCGATCTAGCAAACACCAACAGACCCACCGCAGCCAGGGGCAGCGCGGGGCTGCTCGGCACCGAGACTTGGCAGGAAGATCCCATTTAAAGTCCCGTTCTTCTGCCGAAAAGAGCTTCGTGAGAATCGAGACAGGATGAAGCCCGTTTTCAGCAGGACTCCTCCTGTCTCCCACAGACTAGTCTATAGAGAATATGCCATTGCAGAGTGGGGACATTGATTTAATGCCTTGGGCATATACACGGAAAATATCAATCGACCGACAGCGATAAGGCAGCGAGTTTCGCATATCAGCTGAGGAGCACAGACCGTGTGTAATGGAAATATTAGGGGCGTGGGTAATAAAAGGGTTTAAGCGGACCGACGCGGCTCCAAACCTCTCAGAGATAAGGAGCGGAGCCTGTCACGGATGCAGCGTGTGCCCTTTCGCCACTCTCCATCAAGATTATATTCCTCCCCTTTCTTCTCGCAGGCAAATGGTGTCTGCGGTGGGCAATGAGCCACTGACAAGACAGGGATGCGGCTCATGTTAAAAACGCGCAGAGCACGCAGCATTCTGTGGTCTGTTTAAGACTTGGAAATCAACAGCAGGGAGAAGAGTCCTGTTTTCCGTTTCCTCTCCTAGCTGCCGTGCTGCTGCTTTAAACCTGTTCTCAGGAAACCCCCAGCCACAGTGCAAAAATAAACTAAAAATGGGCTCCATAGGATGAGGGTATGTCCCCCCGCCCGGCAATGTGTAGAAAGGAGCTTACGAGCATCTCCTTCCAGCCGGACCGCTCTCTCTGTGTTAGGAGGAAGGAGCTGGCCGATGCTGGGTTTTTGCCCCTGTAGGAAGTGGTGTCTCAGCCCCGCGTCCGGGACAGAGGCAAAGCGGGGACCCGCCAGACTGCAGGTTCCAGGGTCCGACCGACACCACAATTTATAGGGGAACTTCGTTTTTTCCTAGTCGGCAATTACCTCCGACTGGCCACGTGCGAAGGAGAGAAAATGGCTCATTTAGCGTCATTAAATACAAACGGGGAGTAAATCGGGGCTGCAGGGGATCTCTGTAAAGATTTACACGGAGTTTCGGCGGGGAGGAGGCCCCCGACCCGGGACGCGGGGGAGATGTTGGGCGCGCCGGCGGGGCAGGGGCTCTCGAGGCGACGCGGCGGGGTCGGCCGCAGTTCCGCGGGGCTGGACAGGGGCGGCCCCGACAGCCGGGGTGAGGGGAAGCGGCGGGTCCCCTGGCACAGCGGAGCCCTCCTCTGCCTCGGGGTCCGGCAGTCCTGCGTCCCCGGCAAGAGGGGCAAGGATGGGGCCCCTGCCCATGGAACCTCCTCGGAGCACCTGCGCGCAGGACCTTCCCTTCGCAGAAGGGGAGAGTCGATGGAATAAAAGCAACTTCAGCCGCCCAAGTCAGGCGGGAGAAATAAAATCATAAGGAACTGCTGGGTTGTTTCCTGAGTGCAAATGGACAATACTGACATCTACATCAGCAAACAATCGGAGGATGTATATCATTAGGAAGGATTTAATTTGAAATGTTCGGGACTGAAAGACGAGAAAGAAAAAATTAGCTAGAGAGTTTTTCATTTTAATCCCATTAGTGTCAATAAAACATAAGTAAATCGTAAAAGAACGGCGAGAGAAAACTCTTCAGCCATTGGCATAGCTTCAAAAATTGTTTTGAAATTAGTTGAGTAGGTATTGAAATTGGTCCGTCAGCATAAACCCGAAATAAATGAATTTCCTTGCTCTAATGCCAACTAGTCTTCAGCAGAGCAATTGACTCGGTTTTAATTTTACAGCAATATTATAGATAAAACACTTGATTGCGATAACAATGCACTTTGTATGGTTTCTTTTCTGTTATGATAAAACGGAATCTAGGCATATATGTGTGAGCATATGTGATTAATCACTCTGACAAGAACATTTGAAATTCAAAGACTTAATAAATAAATACTTTTCATGTGCAATTTCGTGTAAAATTTAATTCGTGAAGAAGCAAATTATCCTCATATAAACATGGGATATAAAGTTCTCTCGGGAGAAATATAGATGCATCTATTGTATATATTAACATACATGTAATTAATATGTATTTGTTTCCAGGGGAGACAAGTGGAAATATACATAACACACAATGACCAGGCAAAAACCACACCACAATAGTGCAGAGAGTGACCGGAGTACAGAATGTACACGTAAGTCCCCGCAAAACTCCCACGCTGCAATATTGTTTTGGGAAATAGAGGAGAATGGTTAATAGGTAAAATAAAAATGCAATTAGTTTGATTATTTACATGTCAAGGGCGGTGCTGCAAAATGGCTCTTTTTTTCCCCCTCTTCTTGTGAACCCAGTCTTCTGAGGTACCAGCAAAGGTAGAGTAATAATTTTAAAAGAGTAATTTATATATTTTCTGCGATTTGTAGTTTCGAAAGGTCTATTTCATCAGGAGAAAATACTTGGGGAAAGAGAAGAGTGGAAAACTGGAGGCGATAAGAAGAAAACCTGCCTTTGTTCTCTCTGGTTATTTTCTAATAATTATTCTGACCATTGTGACAAAGCAGCAGTTAAGGATAGATTAGTGTAAGTAACCTCGCATTTCACTTGCAAACCGTGCAACTTTCTGGCCCAAGCCGTGCCATGGTGTTTGTTTCTTCCCGTCACCTCAAACAGAAACTCATTGAGATTTCAGATCTTTGAACTTTGGACAGATCAAACTGCCAGCGCTCACCTTTGTCTCTAGTCATTAGGATTTAAAGCATATGTAGCCTCATGACAGAATCCATTCGTCTCTACAAGGGGAAAAAAGATGCAATGTCCTCTTTTTACCCGCACTCGAAAACTCCTATATTTAGTTGAATTCATAGAAAGGATAATTTCCCGGAATGGCGCCTCTGGTGCGGTGGCTTTGCTCGAATGGGTTTTGCCCAGGCGGGTTACTTCAGGGGAAGTTCGTCCTTGTTTTGATATTACTGTTGTATTGTTGGCAATCTGATTTTTCCCCATGAAATGTTCATGCACCTGCTCGTTATTCCACGAACCACCAGCAGACTGGGTATTATTATTATTATTATTATTATTATTATTATTATTACAGCCAGCAGGCGGAACACTCGCTGAACCGGAGGGTTGCCTTGTTGCCCCCTGCCCTGCGTTCGCCCAGGAGGTCTCCCCGCAGCAGGGGAAGCTCTGAGGCGACGCGGAGGGGACATTGGAGCGGGTGGGACCGGGCCCCGATGGGCGCTGGGTGCAGATGCCACTGACCTCCCTGCCCGTCGGGTCTCCCACCCGGTCTCGGTAGCCCGAGTTTTCCCCAGCGCACGGCGTTGCCCTCCTGTGGTTCGGTCCAGCCCATCTCTGGTTTTGGGATTTCCATCCTTCGCCTTCAATGGGTCCCCCGAGGGAATATAGGGGGACGGGGGTCGCCAGGTGAAGATGATACGGGTGAACGCATTTCTGCTTCTGAAATCGGACCCGTTCACACACCACTTGGCAGTGAGTGTCAAGTCCACCGTCGTCCGGTAGAAAACACACCTCATCATCTGGGGCGGGGGCATCCCCTTGGCCACGAGAGTTCAGGCGGAGGTGCCCTGTGCCCCTGGGGCTGGCACCCGCTTCAGGGGAGGGGGGACACCGGGAGCCGCCCCACGCCGCTGAGAGTGAGACCCGCGTGATTCCGCTCCCCGCCAGGTTCTCAGGGCACGGAGGTGCAGGCGCGCTGCCGGAACCCTGCCGGCCCGCCGAAGACTCTCACCTCACTCCGAGCCCGCCCGGGCCCCGAGGCGCAGGGCCGCCTGCCTCGGGAGCGGGATCTGGCCCTCTGGCAGCAACTACGTCTACGGCAAATACCGCATTTGTGCCCGATACCCCCAAGTGCTCCCTAATGAATCATCTACATTTGCCATCGACTGCGCAGTAACTGAAATATATTTCCCCCTTTATTCCTTCTATTTCCAGAGCCTCCCCGTCGGGTTGCTAACACATATTTCCTCAGCTTATGCCCGACAGAAAATGTAAACATGTTGGTAACTAGGAGGTGGGCCTCATTCTGCAAGCCGGGATCTCTCCATAGTGACTCTCAGTAATGACCTCTTTAGCATAATAAAGACCGGGAGGCGGGGAATCCTTGAACTGCGGGGCAGGAGATTGGAATAAGAGCATGTCTGAACTTATTCAAATGTATGCAACAAGTTTTCTAGTTCTAAGGTTATCTGATGTGAACAACAGACGTTTTCCCTCTTGTTTTTCCTTGTCTGCTTGCTTTATCTAAGGAAGTACTTTACAAACTTCAGGTATGTCATTAACTTATATGAAATGGAAAGGGAACAACAACAAGTGACAAACCCAAGTCCCGACACCACATTTAGTCGGGAAAAAAATACAAAACAAATCTTCCCCTGCCAAATTCCCCCTCCAACAAACCAATATTAGAGAAGGACTCTTGTTTAGAAAGGGGCGAAGGCCCTCGACTCCAAACACATGGCAGCAGACCTAACATCACGCTCTGGCAGAACGAAACGCACATCTCACCGCGGTCCCCCTGTACTCCCTCAGGAAAGCCCGGGGCCAGTGCACGCCGCTTGCCCGTCGCTCGGCCCCGTGTTCACACGAGCAAACCAAGTGCGAGGGAGCATCTCTTCGGGTCTCCCTTAAAACCACCCCCATCGGGGCATCGGTGCCCAGAGGACGGGGAAAAAAAGAGCCGCTGGACGGTGCAGAGCAGAGCTCTCCCCACCCCACCCCCCGGGCAATTGTTCCCTTGAGCCCCTATTAATGCGGGACATATGTTATCCACAGGCAGTAGGCAGCGGGAAGACTTCACCATCTAACTTGTTGCTCAACTTACGAGGCGGTTCTCATCTTCTCATCAAAAGCCGCCGGTCTTTCTTCAGCCGTATGGACAAAAATGTGAACAACAATGCCCGCCTCCCTTCACTTCAAAAGCTGCCAGCGCAGAGGCTACCCAGAGAATTTTCTCTCTGCCTTTCATTCCCGGTTTGAAAAAAGGCACTACAGGGCCAAGGCGCTCCTAATACTCTTTGATGGGGATTGAATTCATTATCTCCAATAACACAATTGTGCTTGGCCAACGAAAAGAGCAAAGTAATACTCATCTAGAATTAGAGAGCGGGGCTCAGAAGAAAGGGAGCGGGAGGGTGGGGAGGGGGCATTTCAAAGGAAAAGGGGGGAGGAGTGTAATGAGAAAACACCTATATCGCAAATCGGCTTGAAAGGAGGGGGTCCCCAGAAGTTTAAATTGCAGAAGTGTATTAAGTGGCGGATTGTACGGTTCCAGGCATGTTGGTGGTCTGACTGCGCATTCCCCCTCCGTCGGCCGAGTTGGCAGCAGTGGGCTTGGAGGTTCTTGACATTTCCCTCCCGGGACGCCCTCGGGGCCGGAGGGTTCCGCCGCTCCTCCCCCTGCCACGGTGCACCCCGACGCCCAGCCCCGTGTCAGCTGGGCCGCAGGCGGGGGTCGCTGTCTTGGACTTTGCCCGGGTGCAGGACAGTGCCCGCGGTCCCTCGCTGCTCGCTCTGCCTTGCGGAGACCCAGCGGCGGTGGGAACAGCCGCAGGCTCAGAGCAGCCAGGCAGGCAAACAGTCCTCTCCCCCGGCATCCCTCCACCTCCTTCAGGGACCGCAGGGACACCCAGAACCTGTCCTAGCAAGCGTCGGGGTGGGGTCTCTCAGCACCATCACACCCCGACACCGTTCAGGGCGACGGGCATGCAATGAACCGAGGGCCACCTCCTGCGGGGACGGCGGGTGCAGCCCGGGCTACCACGGGCTCAGCAGTGGAGGGAAATAGATGGAGGAATGAATGAATGACGGAGCGAATGAATGAATGAATGAACGAATGGAGTGAATGAATGAATAACACATACACAAATAAATAAATAATAGAGCACAAAAATCAACCGATTGGAAAACCGCTGTGTTAATATGAGAGATTAAAATATTTGCCTGTTTGGCTTCCAGCGTAAATGTTTTCTATCGGGTGTTATCCAAACAGGCTAATTTTCAAAGCCAAGCAAAATATAGCGATGAGAGGCTGAAGTCATTGCACGTACGGCAGGCGGCTATGGGGCCCTGCGTGGGTGTGTTACACGCGTGTCAGCGGGCACAAGGAGCGGCGGACAGGTGGGCTAGAGCTGCAAACCCCCGTGTCTGACGGGTCTCTGCGTACCGGCATACACGCATCCATTCCACTGCAGAACCCACTTGTGTTTCCAAACTTCCCAGCGCTCACTGCAGGTGCCCCATAAGGGCTTATGCAGGTGCAGACGTGGGACCCGCCAGAACCCCCAGGGACACTTTACTGAGGTGATGCCCTCTAGTCGTTGGCAATCGCAGGGAAGGGGCACAGCAGATCGCATCGGACACTCAGGAACTTCCTGCCTGCTTTGGGGGGTCAGAGGGACACACCTTTTCCCAAATGTCAAATTGCATTCTGGGGAACAGGAGTTCTCCCACCCCACCCTAAATGGGGAGCCTGGAACCCTAAGCTGGCCAGCCGAGGTTTTCTCTCTGGCAATGAAAAATCTCACCACCTTCATTGGGAGATTTATCCCAAAAAGGAACACATTTGCCAAAGGGGGAGACAGCAGGAGAGAGACGATCTCTTCCAGCCCCCGTGGGGGTTTCATCATGTGCAATAATGCTGACCCTTTCACCTTTCCTCTTACAAGACAAAGCTGACCTTCACAGGACTGGTTTCAGTGGATCCACACTCATCCTTTTAAACACTCCCTGGGCAGGGGGTAGATTTTTTCTTTTTTCTTTTCCTAATGAGTGTGACCGAGATTACATGGACCTCAGCAGAGTCCGAGGTTTAAGGATTTCAGGATATTTCCCACTTTGTAAAGTACCGTAGAGGTTTATTTTTATATTTGAAGGGAGGGGGCTCCTTACTTGTTTAAGAAATTTAAGAAATCTAGAATAAGGTGTTTGTTCCCAGGGAAAGCAGTATCAAAATACTTGTGCTTTCTGCAAAAGTAGGAGCAGACCTCACATTGTTTCTGCTGGGGTCTTTTTAGACCAAGCATACATGTTAATTGGCTAACTAAGCATTTTACTGTTTGTAATTTACCTCTTCGTGCATAATGACTGCTCTAAAGTGTACATTAAATGACCATATAGTTCATTTCCAAGAATTACTCTTTACAAGTCAGCTTACCTTAACGATCAATGTGCCATTTATACATTTACACAATAGACTTTAATTGTTACAAGGCAGTCCTTTGGTCTATGAGAAATAATTTGTTTTGTGCTATAGCACAAACACGGGATTAGGAGTTCAGGTAAGGAATAAGCAGCAGCAACAACTTAATTCCTAGGCAACAAAGATCCTGCTTTCACGCCAGATTTCTTTCTAGTCAAAAGCAGGACACAGCACCATCTCCAGCTCCCTGGACCAGTCAGACATTAGTTAGCCTGCATTTCTTTCTGGTTTAAATCTGTCCAGGGTTTCCTGCCCTTCATCCCTTCCAGAGCCAAAAGCTGCACGTAATGCTATGCAGTACGAAGTAAAAATAAACACAAGAGATTAGCCAAATTAAACAGAATTCCATTTTTTAAAATCATGATTTAACAGGCAGAGGTTGAAGGCAGCTCTGTAGATCTAATTTTTGTTTTCTGTATTTCCAGTGAGACTGGTACAAAGGTTATTGCATTTTAAAGTATCACTTTCATTTAGAATGACAGCTGATTTTTTCCCCTGCAATCACCAGCATATCCCAAATTAAGGCAGAAATTGTAAAAACCAGTCAGATTTAGGACAAAGACCCTCTTTCTTTTCCAGTGTCTTGGCACTGGAAGAGCATCATGGTGGCCCAACCCTTGCCCCTCACCCCTGCCGGGCAGTGGGTGACTGGGGGACACACACCTGAGTTTCCTTGGGTGTTTCAGCAGAGAGAACAACCTGTGTACACATGGCAGGCAGAGCCACTCTGAATATTTTCAGCTTTGAAAATGCAGCAGGCAACAAATGGATCCTGAGCTTCAACCCACCAGTTTCATAGTGTCACAAAACTGGCCTGGGCATCATCAGTGATAGGCGGAATGGGGCTGGGGGGCTTGGGGGCTGGGTTCCCCCCTCCCACCCGACCTTTGAGTGTGGGGACCATGGAGAGAGAATTTGGCAGCCTTAGCCTGGCTCCTTCACCCTCAGATGTCCCTGTTCATACCCTCACCTTGCCAGGCTGTTGGTGCCCTTTGACAACAGTGAAGGTGGGAAAGATTTGCTCAGACCAGGATCTCCTCAAAAATGAAATAAATACAAATGAGGGACATACGAGTTGATGCAGTAAAAATCTATTGCATGCCCATATGAGTGCAAGCCACTAAGTCAAACCCACTCAAGATCCAGGATGGTTAGATGAAACAGCCAAGAGATACAGGCAATGCCCTGATGAATGAATGTAATCTCCAATTCTTCTTTCCTTGAAACAGTCCTTGAGTAGAAACCCATTTGAGATCACCTTCCTAATGCCAATAACTGAGGGAAAGAGGTGTTTAAGGATGCTGAAGGATGGCTGGGAAGACTCTGGGCTGCAGATAGTTTCTTCTCGTCTATTATCAGCAGCATAGATTAGTGGGTTTCCTTCTGTTGCTTCCAGGAATCTGGGAGAGACCAACATGCTGTCGAGTTTCTTCCCCACTAGGACAATCTTACAGATGAGCACACATACACAAACAAGCACAAACACGCACACACAACTGGGCTCAAAGCCTCCCAAGGAGAGGGCTGCACTGAGAGGTCATTTGCTTAATGCAGGCCCACGAGGAGACGACTGCATGGGCCTCTGCTGTGCTCAAGCCAAATGAAGGCAGGAAATATCTCAGTGGCAGAAACAAGAGGTGTTCAGAGGTACTTCCAACCTTGGGTTTTCAACTCTGCAACAGGGACTGTTGTTTTGCTCTGTTACAGAGAATGTTACAACCCATGGGTTACTGGAATGTAATAAGTAAATAAGACTTAATGAAAGAATAGCAGTTCTAAGTGCCTCTAAGAGATACACAGCACTTTACAGGATGGAACTGCAAGAGACAGTAGTTTTAAGCAGTAGTTCAGATTTTTAAAGATTAGAAAAAAGTATGAGTTTCCAGACTCATCTTGATTCTATGAAAATATGTTTCTTTCCCCAAAAATAAAGAAAGGATACGGTGTTTTTCACATATTGTCTGATAATAGGGTTATCTGCACAGTAGTTCTCAAATTTTTGGCAAATACATATTCATCTGAGAAGATGGAATGTTTCAGTCTACTGTGCTGGCTTAAATATTTGCCAGCTCCTTAAAGTTTCTGGTAATATGCAAGACTTTAATATGTATTAATATGTTTTCTAAGTCCTAAGTATGTTTTCATTGTATATATTGTCTTAATTCTAGAAATGTTGGAATAGAATAAAAGCTACGGTATATATTAATCAGAAAAGACCTGCATGGAAAGGAGTAATTCCTTTTCAAATTTGTAATTTCAGAAGGAGGAAGGTCAGTGTACTTAACCAGGTGAATCGTTTGTGACTGGGAAATCTAAGAACAAATAATCAAAATACGTGTATTTTGGATTGAATAATTCTTAATAGTCAGATCCTCTGGACTGCAAAAAGTACACTGCACATATCGATGAGGTCATGAAGTATGACAGTGCTGTTCCCATTCCAGTAACCTTAGTAAGGAAAAAAATATAGAAGAGGAAAAACTACAGAGAAAACATTAAAAAAAAAGGAAAAAAATCTTATTTTCTTAATTTTCCCTCGAAGTATCAATAACGCCTTTCAATATTGAGCTGCAAACCACAGCTAAACCCCTGTGAAAATAGTCAATACACAGACACACGGAGACACAGAGCTCTTTAATTTACTGAAGACACAGGCTGGAGCTCTCAGCTGCAAGGACCTGTGCTCTATAGGCTTTGCAGTTTGGCACACGTTACAAGCCTGAGCCAGTATGAGGGAGAAGGACACTTAGAAAATTAAAAGATTTACGTAGGGAAAAAAAAAAGGTTTTCCAATATAACACTGGTTTAATTACAAACTTATTGCTCGGCTTACTAAACACAGGGGCGCCTCGAAATGCTCAGAGTAGGAAATAAAGCCGGGGAGGACGAAAGGCGTATGCCACCACAGCGGGCACCAATCTGCACTGCCCAGCGTCCTCCCCGTCTCGCCGGTGTCCGAGCGACTGCTGGGGCCGCGCCTCCTCCCCGAGGCGGGGCGGCTCCCGGTCGGCTGCTGCCGGCGTCGCCGCCGGCCCCGGCGCCCCGGGCGGTCACTGCCGCAGCTGCGGAGCTGGGCGGGGGACCCCGCACACCGCCCAAGTGGGGATTTCCCCCCTCCCCGTCCCTCCCCTCCCCGCGGGCACACACGGCCCCGGGTGTGTGGGGCTTGCGACGACGGCGGGGGATGAGCGGCCCCGGGGCGGGGTGGCTGCGGGCGGGGCCGAGGAACGTCCCCCGGCACGGCGGGGCTTCTCCCCTCCAGCCCTCCCGCTGCAAAGCTCTGGGGGTCCGGCACAGGTGTCAGCCCGTGACTGTGTTGAAAGCCACACACGTAACGCTCCTACAAGCACGGGTTGAGTGCCCCCCGCCCCGCCAGATCCGGCTGCTGAGCCAGCTCCAGCCCAGCGCTGCGGGCAGCGCCCGGTCCGGGAATCCCCGCAGGGCGGGCAGCGGCTGGGTCGCGTCCGCACGCTGGGGGATTTACTCTTCCTCTTCCTTCTCCTCCTCCTCCTCTTCCCGCTGCCAGCAGAGCCCCGGAGCGAGCTGGGGCGGAGGCAGCCGGCGGCGGCCCCCGGGGCGCGGAGCCGCCTCCCCCGCGCTTTCCCCGCCGCGCTCCCCCCGCGGGGCTGCGGCAGCCGTCCCTCCCCCGTGGGGCCACTTGCGCTCCCAGCCACCGCTGAGGCGCCGGGGCTGCAGTTCCCTGACGGGTGGGTATCTACTAAAACTGCCTACCTACCTGGAAGGTTATTCATTTATTTTTGACCTGTTCTTCTGATCTGTGGTTTTCCTAAAAAAAATAGGAGACTGCCCCCTCCCCCAATCTCCCTTATCTGAATCGGGCTTAAATATATGCCAATGGCCCCTCTAATAACCATGAAATCAAGCCACCTCCATGCCAACGGGTTTGCAGTGTGTATGAAAATGCCAGCCCCGTCGAGGGTGGATGTGAAATCTGATCTTGCTTCAGGCTCAACCGAAAGAAATGATTCATGCTTGACCGTGTCTCCTTGATATTTCTTATTTTGATTTTTCCTGCTTCCTTCCTCCTGTCTCCTGGTTCACACTCTTCCAAGGGGTCCTTCAAACACTCGAGGATTGCAATAACAATGCTATATACAGTATTTCCTTGAAGGGTTTTATTACTAAGCTATCTAGAATAAAAAAGGTATTTTGCAAAACACCTCTTTAAAAGGAAAGCAGATGGCAGTCGTTAAAAGAAGGGAGGTTACATGGCAAGCCACTGGTGCATTTAATAGTATCCTCTCTTCCCTTCTGAACTGCACAATATTTGGTCTTTATTTCAAGCCGTCATTGATCTCCTGATTCCTGCCTTCAGTTTTAAGGAGCTTGCTCCCTAGATGATGGACACTATTTTGCTAGCAGGGGTGGCACCGCCCGTTGCCCTCTGCCAGATGTCTGCTACACCTGCAAGCAGGTGAAGGGAGGCAGCACTTAGCACAAAGGGCTGCGAGTGTGGGGAAGTCAGGCTCACACAAGGCCCTGGAGAGCCAGGGAGACGACCTGTGGCCGTAGGGCGTGAAAGAAGCAGGGATGGCATTAATGAGCAATGAAGTCTTGGAAGAAAGATTGTGGACGTGGAAGGAAGGGATATAAAGCAGACAGTAAGCGGGGGAAGGCAGACCATGTGATCACAAGTCAGGAGAAACTGAGGGATGCCAGGAAAGGGAGATGACTGCAGGGAGCAGATGGCTGATAGGGGGTAGGGGACAACATGAAGGTGGACCACACCTGGAGCAGCTGTCTGCCTTTTCTAGGGAGTAAAAAGTAATAGGAAAGCAATCTACTGGCTGCTGCCTCCAGTGCAGACAACAGAAGACATACAGTGGAAGTCCGCCTCTGAACAGCAAACAAGGAAGCTTGCTTTTTTATGTGTGTTTTTAAGGTTGAATTTGACCCCGAGCTGACGTCATGCAAATCAAGGACTGGCTGCTTCCCTCTAAAAGGCAAAAGAAGTCCAAGGAATCAGGTTAAAATGAAGAGTTGCTCATGTTTAAATACGGCCTGGTTTGGGCTATAGGGACAGGCTGACTAAGGGTTTTCAGAAGCTGCTGTCACCTTTGCCAGTGGTCAGAAATAGCTATTCCTGTTTATTTGCAATACACACTAAGCCCTTTATAAACCTGTGGAAGGACAGTCCCTGCTGCTGCACTGAGCAGTCTAAGGATTTGCAAAGTGGGATCACTAGGTGTTTCTTGGTATTATAGTGTCGCAGTGTCTCCAGGTTGGTTTCAAAGCATGTAAGAGCATGTGGAGTGCACTACTGCAAAAGTTACAAAGCTATAGGCAATAGAGACTCAGGTTAGATAAGGGGCTGGCTGGGTGGAGCTGGTGAACAATGCACGAAAATGCTTTTCTTTCACTGATCTTGGTTCAAATTAAGGTTAAATTCCAAGGGGAGTGTATTTTTTTCCCTCTCCCAACCTCTCTCTCTCTCTCTCTCTCCAGGAAGAGGTTTTAAAGGGCATCATTTTCAGTTAAAAAAAAAAAATCACAAAGAAAGATACATGTTAATACAAATGTAGCATTCCACAGAGGGGAGCCAAGAGCTGCGGGTGTCGCACCCACAGCTTTTATGCAGCCAAAGCGAGTTCAGCAGTTTCAGCACCTGGCAGGAGCAGGATTGATCCTGCTGTCAAGAAATGGCAATAGCAAAAGCAAGACTGTATACATGCCACAGGATCTGTACAGAAAAAATGCTGATATACAGGAGTGGGAAAAGGGATTATGGAAATAATACATAGAATTCAAGTAATTTTTACTAAAATGACACACTTCTTAATTTGTATGGCTCAGAAATAATTACCTTTACCCTTGTAAAAAAGGTATATTAACATCTGATCTATGCAAGTATGTAACACAAGGAACTAGAATATGAATTTTGCTAGTAAATCTACAAAGTTTGGTGCTGTAACTAAGGGAAAGCAACAAGACTTCCAGGTAGCTACTCTTAGACCTGCTTTTGTTGGGGTGGTGGGGAAAAAGTAAAAAGGAAAAAAAAAGTTGGATTGGCTTTTTCACAAAACTTCATAGAATTTGTTTTGCAATCTGTCCATCATTACTTTTCTGCCTTAGAGCCAGTGTCCCAGGGCACTCTAAGAAAGTGCAACAGATTCTGTATCCTTCCAAAATTTGAAAGCAGAAATGTGGTCTCTCCTGTGATAAGAGCTCCCCAAAGTGCAGGGGCAAAGGTGGCACACATTTAATGCTGGCTTTTCTTTGGTATGACAAGAGCTCTTGAAAACCAATGGGGAAATCTGTGGTCTTGATCCCATAAGGTAGTAAAAGTTTGCTATGGGGGAGTTCTTGGCTTTCAAAGGAGTCCACAGGACCTTCTCCCACAGATTGCTCTCCAACCAGAGAGATGCAGTCAGCTCTGCCATGCTCAGGGCCATTTGTCATCCTTGTGACTGTTTTTGTTTTCTAAGGTATTGCGAGGCATCAAAATATGTTATATGCCAGCACAAACTACCATTTCCCCCTCAGTAATAAGACCTATGTGCCCTGTACACAGTACACACTATAGAAACACAAAAGACAGCCTTTGTTTTCTGAGCTTTGTCTCTTTTCCCCCATCAAAATAAAATATTTTGGTCGATCAGTAAAATGAGTGTTCTTAATATTGACCCTCAGTAGCTCCTCATTACCGTAAGAAGGCTGCAGCATGGACTTAAGAATGATTGCTTGATGTGTCTTATGGCTGTACAGTCTCAGGTAGGTCTGATAGGTGTATTTCAAGCTGAGCATTAACATTTCTAGGAAAACTTTGGTCAAAAACTTATGCTACTCGATGTCAGTCCACCTAAGCAACACTTCTTTTAAGTTGTAGAGCACAAAGCATTGCTTAGTCAAAAACAGTAGTATCTTAGAGTCCATCAGTGCCAGTTGATGATCAAATGCAGCCATTACTGAATGACCTGAAAGCTAAGTTACCAGCTCTAAGATACTCCTCTAGCCATGGAGGGCAGACACTGCTGTCAGGTAGGACAAAACTCAGGTGAATTCAGGGTTCAGCACCAGAGATGTGAAGTGCCTGCCAGGGAGGGCAGATACCCTGTGCTGGCATTCAGCTCTGCAGTTCTGGTCTTGTGATAACCTTCCTTCCATCTTTGAGTTCTACTTTTGACCTCCTCCCTCTTAGCCAGCATCAGTGCAGTGTTTCTCACCCCCTTTTCATGATCAGTGCAGTATCACTCTTCCTACTCAGTGACTGTCACCCCTTCCTGACAGCCCTGCCTGCCTCTTGGCATTGCTCCCTCCCTGTCATACTCATGCCAAGAACAGCCTCGCCCCCTCGTCTGGGAGCAGAGCAATATTCCAGCCCATCAGAGCTGCCCCCCAAATCACTTCTTTCCATTCACATTCCACTAACCTCTACCCAGCCACTCTTGTTACCATCCTTTGACTTAGCTCAAATTACAGTATAATTAAAATCACCATGGAACACAACTAAACCAACAAGATTAACTACACAATCACTTTGGTTGGTTTTTTTTTTTTTTTTTTTGCAGCAGCCTTATGAGACATCTACCTGGCTTCATCAATTTTGACTTTCAGATGGTTATGACAGGAATATATTTCTTTCCATACTGGGCAAGATTCATGTTCTAGTACCAAAAATCCAGGACATAGGAATCAGTATTAATGAAGCAGAATTCACTGAAATGAGCTTCCTAACTCTATTTTACCACTTTTTTCCCCCCAGATTATTCTTTTATTACAGTTTTTTTTTGCCCCAGATAGTTTTCTGTCTAGTCTCTTCCACATCCAGAAATTTTTAGGGAGGAATGGACCACAAATACACATACCCTGAAGGGCTGTCTAGGACTGACATTGAGCATGAGGTCCTGGGGTGATGCTGTGCTTTAGAGAAAGAGCATGTTTCTTGGAATCAGGAATGTACATAGCAACAGAGACATCAGTTCTACGTAGACCATATCTGAGAGCAGGAAAAGGGTGTTGTGTCCAAGTCAAGCATCTGCATGCCCAGGAATTAGAAATGCCTTACTGTCTGAGCAATACTTGGTAAGTGATATCAGAAACTCACTGTTCAGTTTATCCAAAAGAAGATTAATGGTAATCTGTTAATGATCACCAGATACCAAAGTGGGGAAGGATTTGGGGTAGTAAATTGCTCTTTGAATTTTCAGGAAAAGGAAGCATAATGAGACCTACTGATCTGAGGCTGAAACAAGACAAAGCCAGATGAGAAAACAAATTCAACAGATTATCTGTGGAATCCTTCATCACAGGTCTGTAATTCCCCACACATAGGTAGTTCCACCTAAAGGCCTGGGACTTTAGGTGTAACAGACCAAGGAGTGCCGGAATTAATGTAGTTGTGGTTGATATCCAGCTTTCCTAGGGTGAATGCACCATGAAAGCAACAGTAGTCAAGAAGAAGGAGCCTGCCATCTGCTTTTTCATATGTTGATTCTATAGGGTTTCTCACATTTATGATGCACAACAGCTTTTCAAGTTTTCAAAGCTTTTTCTTTGGGTTGAAGTATGCTATATGCACATATTATAATCACCATAAATTGACATGGCAGCTGGCTAGGTACCTGTGTTTTATATCAATCATTTAGGTAAAAGAGTAACTGAATAGGAACTAAAGACATAACTTACAGGTTTTGCAAGCAGGGGGTGGGGCAGAGGGAGGGAACAGGACATGCCTGTGACAGGTGGTGGTATATCTCCTACACATCCTGGGTCAAGAGTGTAATATGTGGTTCAGCCTGCCAGAACTCAGCTTGCTTTACTGCTAGTGGAAAGCAATAGTCTTAGCACCTAGTTAGACACCTGCAGCGGGTGGTTTTGGAAGAGCTCTAAGAAGATAAAATGTCAGTAGCACTGAAAAAACTCAAGACTTTTAATGAGATAGTAGGTAGCAGGTCACTCAATAGCAATAGTTGGCTCTACAGGAAATGAGGCTGTGTGAGGGTAAAGTTCTGGAGAAAACACCTCATAATATGCAAAGCTAGTCACTTGCAGACCAGATCTCAACGAATGGAAAATTACAAGGATAATGCCATTACTGGAAACCAGGGTGGATAGTTACAACAGGCAGTTGTGAATTTGCTATATAGGACTACTGAGAACAGTCCTGTGGGATTTCACAAAAACGCCCACTGATGAAAGCATATTTTCTTTAGGCACAGTCACTTCAGAATTACAACAGTCTACTCTAAAGTTATCCAGAGCAGACAGGTAAAATGTGGAGGAAGCAGGGCATTTAACTGCTTGAAAAGCAATTGAGCGGAGTTTCTCCATTATGTGATCAAAGAAGAGCAAAACTGCAAAGCTTTCTGGCCTTCATTTCAGCTTGTGCTGTGGTGGTTGTTTCTGTATTCAAATGTTTGGTGCTGTAGATGTGCAGATATGAGCAGTTCCTCTCCCTGTCCCCAGATATCCCTGTGCACCGGTAGCACAGCCCTTCATCAAGCCTTTTCTTAACACAGTGCAGGGTGAGTTTTCACATCTTTGTCCTTGCTTCTCCTGCACTTGAGGCTCTCAGGAGGACAGTAAACTGCAGTTCAAAAACACTATGAATGGGTGCAGTTAGTCTCACATGCAATGCCTTTGCGACAGAATGGGGGAGCGAGCCCTGTTCTGTGCAAAAGGCTGGGCAGACAGATGTCTCTAAGGAGCAAATTCCTGAGCAAATTTTACTCAGGAGGCATCTATAGTTGTGTTTTCTTTATGTTGAGGGTGTATTTTAAAAGCCACTCTCCCAGCTGGCTTCACTTTCTGTGCTTTGGTTCATGTACCAGAATAGTCTCAAAGCACTCAGGATCCCACAGAAATAACACAACATTGAGAGATGTGATTCTACTGCTTGCCAGCAGGAAGCCCAACTTAGGGACTTCTGTGGAGCAAGCCCCAAATGTACAGCAGTTGTCTGTGGGGGGGCTACATGCCATCCTTTTTGCTCTGTAGATCTGCTTCTCCTGCAACTGCCTGACCTGGTAATCCAGACTTAGTCTCAGCTCTTGCAGCAGAGGTGCAGCTACCAGCTGAGCACAGCCCTGGTTCATGCATCTGTGATAGGCTCCTCACATTAGCAAGGATGCACAAAAACACTGAATGTAGTCCAACCAGCAGATTCTGTAAATGACTTAGGCTGGCATTTGATTGCCTGTGTAAAGCAGAGATGACATCAGGCACAGTCAGGCATTAGTTGCTGGCAAGGGTGGGTATGATATTAAAAACTTGCTTCCACTCCTCTGTGGAAATGGAGGCCAGTGTCTCCCCGTCTGCTGAGACCACACAGCCAAATGGTATCTCAAGACCCTACAAGGATCTGGAAAGCATGGTGACTTCCACCCTTTCTACCTCCCTTTCTGTCTCGACCTCCCTTTTCCTCTCCCCCCTTGACAGGCACATACAGCACTACTCCTCTTGGCCACAGCTGGTCTCATCAGTATTTATTTGGCTGCCTTTTATGGGGACCTGTTGAATTAAGGAAAAACATCAGTATAGAAAATGTCTGGGCCCAAGAGAACACATGGTCTAAAGGCTCAAATGAGGATCTCTGTCTTGGCAGTTCACATATGTGCACCAGGCAAGGAATCCTGCATCCCTGGGGATGGGGGAACATGGATCATCTAGTCAGCAGAAGACATGACTGCCTACGTGGTGCTGCTGCTGAACCTCAGCTACTGCACACAGCACAGCTGCCCCCATAGGATAACATCCCAGTGGGAACAGTCTGTCTCTAGGACCACAGTGACCTTTCTGAGCTCCATTCGCTACAGCAGATCCCCTAGAAATCCATTCATTTACATATGTATTTCAGGTGCCCTGCAACTCCACATGTTCCTCTTTGTTACCAAGGGAGCCCTTCTCCCTTCTGCAAAGCTGAACATTGCTGCAATTCACAAGAATTCAAAGAATAAAATTAATTAGGATGGTACTCTTCAGTTTTGCTGACTCTCCAGTATAGTCCATGGAAGTTGTAGCCAGTTTCAGAGGTTTTTCCATGGCCCAGCAGCCAAATGTTAGTTTATAAAGAAGTCCAACAGGGATATTATTTTTCTTAAGGACTACAAAACTTCTTTTGTACATTTAAATTTGTTGCTGATATGACTTTATAGCTCGTCTTGAAGCAACTACTGAGCAAATAAAGACACCATATGACAGAGTCCTTGCTTTCATTCATACAATGGCAACTTCTTATCTCGGATAGCTGAGAATGAATCCCTTAGAGCTGTAAATTAGCAAGGACTAGATCCAGACGTTCCTAGTGGTCATCAGTCTGGTCCACTGAAAAGGCTGCAGCCCCTCAAGCTGTTTGCCATTGCCTTCCTACACAGAGGTGCCACACATCTGGTCAGCCACACAGTCAAATGCTCACTTTGGCACCTTTTCTGCCAACTTAGGGACAAAACATTATTATATATCCTTTTAAATGTGTCCCAAGATCTACTGATGAGAATTGTGGAAGGGTTCGGATCCTATTAAATATAACTCAATATTTAGCATTTTGATACAAATTTTTTGTGTCCTGTCTACACTGAGAAAACCTTAGCAATAGGACAACAGAAGTAGACAGAACACTGCCAATTTTCATACTGATTATCTAGTGACCAAAACAGCTAAGTGTTAATTAGAAATGTTTTATTTGAAATTTAGAACCAAGGTAGCTTGTTCTATCAAACAAGAATTTAGTGAAAAAAACTGAACACAACGAAATTTCAACTAATTTTCTAGCCTTATGCTCACACACCAACTTTAATCTTACTGAGATAACTACTTTCAAATATTAGAACAGCTGTTTCTTGCTTTGTCTCCTGTTAAGTTTTAAAAACTTCTATACGCAAGCATAGGAAAGTATTTCTGTCACTCGTTGTAACAACTTTTCCTCCTTTTCTATGTCTGAAGCAGGCAAAGCTTCCACACTCATGCATATTTGGATTTCATCCACTTGCTTTCTCCTGTTCTGCTCAAAATTTAATTACTAAATTGCAGTCCATACATTAGTAGACTGCTGGGGGTGAGAGAAGATTTTCCCTGTATTAAGTGGAAGAAACAAAGCTAATAATATATTATATACCCTATTAAAGCAACAAATGGGATGATTTTAGTGCTATGAACATGTATTGATGGAGATCATACTGCTAGTTTTATTTCTAGTCTAGTATACTTCCACAGAGACTGCATCTGAGTTGAGAATGTTCCCTGAATAAGCTAAATATCCAAGAGAAGAAATAGATTTACTTTTTGATTTTACTTAGAGATATCTGAAATCTTGCTTGTAAGCAAGAGCACAACATCTAAATTGATAGCTACATCCACTTAGATACCAGCAGACTCATTTCTCATAGATTGATTTTTGAAAAGTTTATCTCTGATCACAAAACCTGTGAAATAGGGGCACCACATCAGTGAGAGTCAAAAAATGAACAGAGTTCTGTGGCTTCAGGCAATAAATTAGAGTAGTACCAAAGTAGCTTTTCATTTTTGCATCTTAATGTTTTGATTTTTCTTATAAGTTTGATTCGTTCTGTTAATACTTAGTTCATAAGCAAATAAAACTCTTTCCATCCTTTGAATTCTTTGGGAAACCATTACACTTTTCAATAGTGTGTGAAATGCAGGGTGCATATTCATGTGAGTATTAATCATCACAAATTTATGTAAGGTACTCTGTAAGGGTGATCCTAACCTCGCTTTATCATGGTCACTGGGAAGCCGTTGTGACCAATTCTATTGGTTCTATTGTTATTTTACCAACTGAAAATGGATCTGCTTCTGTCATGTTCAGCAGCCATTCAAACCATGGTGAACTTCTGTGAACGTGGCACTGCATGGACCTTTGGGCCAAGGTCACCACGGAGGGAACATGCCCAACTCCCCCTGATGACAGCTTCTCAGAAAGGAGTGTGACCCTTTGCAGCTGGCGGCTGCCTGGGCAGCACGCCAGAGCACGAACACAACTGTAACTAACAGTGCACTCCGGGACTTGTTGAACAGGGGGGTTGCAGGTTTTAAACAAAATATGGTGATTTCAGTTCATACATTCTCAACTTTTTATGTTTCAGTACAAGTTTCAGGTTAAAACTTGAGAGAAAATAAAAGTGGTGGGGTTTTTTTGGTTGCTGGGAGTTTTGTTTGTTTGTTTGTTTGTTGGGGGTTTTTTTGCTTTTGTCTTTGTTTTGTTTTGTTTTTTAATTAGACTAAACATTTCCCTTGCTCCTCTTTTCTGCCAGGGAAAGGAAAAGAAAACCAATTGCAGGTCAAAGACTGCTTTTCCTTTTCCTGAAGCTATTCTATTTCATCAGTTCAGTACACCTTTCAGCCTATTTTCTTTATTGCTTGGCTCTGTACTCACCAGCAGGGTTAGTACTTATCACAGCACACAGTATGACTAAGAGTAAAGCACTGCAGGATTTGACCTCACTATTCCTGTGTTCCATTATTTTACAACCAAGTCTTGGCTACATGAAGCCCTAAATTCTGAAAACACACTTCTGGCTTTGTATTTCTGACATTTAGTCTAATAGAGTTACCAGGTACATGTTACCTTAAAATTGATTGTTAATGACAATATTTTACAATTTACAATAAAAAACCACACTCCAAACCCAACTCCTTTTGCAGACTATTTTAATAAAGGGATTATAAAATACAAAAGAGAGAGAGACAGGTAACCTGAGATGCAATTTTGGAATGCAAACTTTTAGTTCAAATGTGCAAGCTCAAACTTAACAAATGTTTAAAATATTTGAGTTTGTCAAATGGTGCCAAAATAAACCATGTCTTTTCTAAAGACTACATATTTAGCTAGGCACTGGCAATGTAAATCTTTCAACCATTTCAAGTATTTGTTTAAAAGCCTCCCAGAACACGTGGGCTCCCAACAAAACTGAAGAATGAAATGTTTAGAACACCGAAGCTCAACAGCTGACTTATAATCGACCTAATATGAGAACACGACTTTGTTTTTTTGAACTTTTGAATACATTTTATTTACCAATGCATGAGAAGAACAAACAGAGAAAGTCCAGTTCTGCAGACCTGATTTGAAATGGTACAGTGATAAGAGTCAGCACATGTAACGCTGCGATCACAGCAAGCACAGTGTCAGAGAAACTGCTGGTCAGTGATTTCATGTGCCTCACAGATTATACTTGCACGGGAGGAAAATCTTCTGGAGTGTAAATTAAGAATAAAAAACCCTAACAAACCCAAGAGCCTTATTTTAATTGAAGAAAATAAGGGCTCAGAGAAATCCTGACAGTTAGATAGTAAGTTCCTTTCTGTACATGGATTAAAGATGTTACAACTCTTGATCACCTGGTGTATATACATATATATATATATATATATAAGAATATTTATAAAATCAGTCTTGTAAAATGTCTGGTGACTTGGAATAAATAAATAAATGTGCATAAGACAACATACTGACATCACTAAACCATTTCAATATGATGGCTTATTTATAAAAACAGTTTTAATATTCCCTTACATTAATGATTAACTAATGAATCTTACTTTGTTGTGAATATATTTAAAGAGGAATCAAACAGACTTCAGCTACAGGACTCCACTAACAAAACTGAGCTGGCTCTGAACTTTTCAAATATCAGCAGTTTTCCCAACACTAGTACAGAAAGCCATGCCACAAGTTTTGGGCTGTGGGCTGAATGAAAAATGGTACTAAAAGACTAAAGGTCCACAGCTCTTTTCTGTTAAAGTTGATTTGTCACAATATTGTTAATTAGTGAGGGCTTAGGGAAGGCTTACTAGGAATATAATTACAGTGCTGAAAAGCATTAATAATGCTCTTATCCCGAGCCAACATGATGCTATTTACATATTTTACCCTGGCATATACCAGAAATGGCTCTCAATGCATAACGTGCTGCAGGATCATCAAGAGAAAGACAAAATCTCACAGGGGAAGGACGGTTCTGAGTGTCTCTGTGCTGTTCAAGACAGCAGGGACCCTAATTTGACCAGTAATTACAACCGTCACCGTAAGCATTGCCTATGGTGAGCCACCTTTCATCATGAACTGTTGTTCCATCAGGAGGGAAATGAATTGCTACTCCCAGTACATAATTTAATGCAATCTCATCTTTCTCACATATATTAGGACAGAAGTGACAATTGCATTTGTCTGCTGTATAGGGGCAGGTTTCTTTTCCCTTTAAGAGCTCTGCACTGACATCAATCAGTTCCCAATGAATAAAACACATGATAAAAGCCCATTAACCCATGTTATCGTTATCGCCTATTCCTACTCACCAGAGCAGAATTCCTGCCCTCACTGAAAGGCAAAAGTTAGACTGGGCTCAACAGGACCAGAGGTTCAGCTGAGGGCACTAAAAACTGGGCCTCCATTACCAGACCTGCGTGACTTTTGCTGCTCACTTCAGCAGGTGAAGAAGCGAAAGTGTTTTGATATCAGCCACACAGATACTTTTGCAAACTCCCTGGAGGAGCCCAGGAACCTCTTCAGGGACTGCATACCTTTAATGACCTTCACTAAGGAATTTGCCAAAGACCACACACCAGGTTGCTAGCAAGGAAGAGGGAGAACCCAACTGTTTCTGAATCTTCACCTCTCAACACAGTAAATTTCCCAAGGTCCTTTCCAAAGAAGAAAGACATTTCCAGCTGAATTTAAAAAATCAACACACCTGATTTAATTATGATTCAAACACATTTATTTACATTTGTCATTTATAACAAAACATGCTAACTAAAATTCTCACTGAATTTCAGGCTGCTTGATGCAAGACAAAAGACACAGTCAAGAACTACTTTTTCACCTTAGGTACCGTGTGTCAAAAGGAAAATTATATGAAGCAAAATTATAACTTAATTTTACCGAATCAAGTACTACCTGCAACCAGATGTATCTGACATCAAGCCTGCTAGATGGCTTTTGCATGGCCCATCCTACTTTCCCAAACAAAGCCAGTGAACGCAAGAGGCTGGAGGGCAAACAGTCTGGCTGTATGAAGCCTGCACTCACGAGATTATTCACTTGGAGGCAGAAATACTTGGGGAAAGGTGAGGAGCTCTTGACACTCCTAGGGAAAGGAGGAACTTAGCACATTCATGCATGGAGAGCAAGCCCTGATTTAGTAAACCTGCATTTTCAAAGTAGCAACCAACTCCTTCATCAAAGCTGCTAAGTAATGAGGGAATATCTTTACATTGAAAAATAAGTAGTTCAAAGTTAGATTAAAACAATGGGTAAGAATAAAGGTTTCATTTTTACAGTGAGGGGAAAGTTACTTTATTGCCCTACAGAGATCTTTGTCCCAGAGCCCATGTTTAACTTAACTAAGAAATCACCTTGAAGAGGGGGTTAATTTGGAGATGTCAGTATTTCGTATCACCATATTCAGCATGGAGATGCTGATCGAACTTTGCTACTGTGCGTATTAAAGAGGAGCTGTGAGACGAGTCACCAGGAAATGCTAAAACAACAGGTGACATTCAGCATCCATAAATGCTGTTATTCAGAAAGCAGTTCTGTCTTCATACACCCTATGATGAACTCTGAGCTGAACGTTACAAATGAGGAATGAGATCTAGAGTTACTGTTATTACTACAGAAAAATGAATACCAATAAATAATCTGTCATAAAGCAAATTCAGAGCTAAAAATGATTAAAAACAGCATAGAAAATAAAACAGACAACATCATTATGACAACCATTAAAGTCACATTTTATCTTGAAGGCTAGGCACAAATCTGGTTGCATCTCAGTAAAAACACTGCAGAGCTGTAAAAAAAATAGATTAGCACGACAAGGCCAAGTGAAAACATGAGACAGCTCCTTTACAAGAGACTAGGTGTTCTCTCTGGAAAAGAAAAGTGATGGGAAATGATGGCCAAATACGTAAAATCACAAGGGACGTGGAAACAATATGAACAGGGAACAGTTCCTCACAGTTTCTCTCATACAAAAACTAGGTGATAGCAAATGAATAGAGCTGGTTCATAACAGAGAAAAGGAACTATTTCTTCACTCAATCCATCATTAACTGCATAAGACCTTGTGACAGGAACAAGTAGATACTAAAAATTTAAATTATTTCAAAAACACATCATGAAAAAATGCTGCTAATTACAAAAACACCACCTCTGGCTTAGAAAGCCCCTAACTAACAAATTTCTGGGACACCAGTTGGGAGAGTGGTCACTAGTGCTGGCCTGACTTTATACCCATTCCTAGACATCTTCTGTTTGTTACTGCCAAAGGCAGTCTTTGGGCTTTGGTCTAGCACAGTATGGTAGTCCTTACATTTTTGTCTTTATTCCTTCCTCACTGCCTCCTTTGGGCAGAAATGGTTCAATAGCACTGACAGCTCGGGAGATCTTGTCATTCACTCAGTGCACAAAGCCCAATGGAGGACAGTGGGACAGAGAGCAGTGGAGTCATCCAAAGCTCTCAACAGCAGCACGTGGGAGATGGTGAAGGGATTGGAATCTGGGGGGTGGCAGTCCTCTGGTTTGGAAGCATTAAAATTTTTTCTCACTGAATAGGTGTGGGGGAGAGGCTGCAGACTCATTGGTTATCTTAAGATTGACCAAAGGTCAAAAAGGAGCACTTCAGAAGTTTCTAGAAGTGACTTGGGTAAATGTGGCTTGGAGGGATGCTACTTATCTCCCTGCAAAAGGTTAGGTTTGGTCAACTAAAACTAGGAGGAGCTTAGGACTGCAGACAGAGAAGGTTTAATGTGTGTTTGAAAGAAAAAGTGGACATTAAAATGTCTCTCTTGCTACTCAAAATTAAAATTTCATTTTCTCCAGCTAGACTGCACTATCACAACATCTGTACAAGCAAGCATTAAGAGGGAAGACTGTGTAACAACATTAAACACAAAGCAAAGCCAGCAAGTGTAAGCCTTATGAGCAACATCCACCATGCCTGAATTGGCTGGTCCTGGGGATAGATTAAAGCCCACCTGGCTCCTGAGATTCATTACTGAATTTGGGGTGCTCAGAGACTACAGCTCCTTCTTGAGCAGGTTTATGTGAGTGCTGACCTGACCACTCATACAGGGAGATGGCTGGGTCACAAACATAACTCATGTTCAACTCTCCTGTATCTGTAAGGTCTATAATGACTGTGTAGTTCAATTTTTTCTTCTCAGGCCTCAGCTTCTTCCCTTACTGTAGGATTCTATCCTTCAGCCTTTGAGTTAAGTCCTAGGGCACTTCATGACTACAAAAAACAAGGGGTTGGCAGGTTGGCCTAAACCAACCTGGATGGTACTCCTGCATTGCAGAGCAATCAGAGGTCTAGAAGGAGCAGACAAAAAATCTTGTAGGAAAGAGGTGAGAGAAGGTGAACACTGAAAAGGTGAATTTTTAATCTATAAGGTGTTTTTTTAATATCTGAGAGCTTTTCCCTCATAGAAAAGGACAGAGGAGTGACTAAAAACAATACAGGAAACTTTCTCTGCTGTCTGAGATACTGTACCATGTCACAAGGCTTTCATGTTGCAATTTATTAAGCTGTACTTCCAGTGAAACCTAACCGTAAATTCCTTTTTAATGTGCATTGAAAATGCCATGTACTAGCAGAAGCTATTCAACTGTTGTATAAAGCTATACATTTATCCTGCCCTTTGATGTAGCCACAGTCACTAGCTGCAATTCAATGGGCTATGAGTAAGGAGGAAAAAGTATCCAGTATACTAGCCAGAGATATTTCTTAAATGCCAACCTACTTTATCAATTAATGTATTTAACATACAAATACTGAACTATTTGCAGTCTCACAAATAAAATGAGGGATTTAAATTTTGAAACTGCTTTGCAGGATTTTGAACCTGAAGCCTGCAGTATTTAAAAAAATGATCAAGCTGTGCCTTGCAGCAGACTATAGTCTACTAACACTGGGAGGACAGACTGTTAAAATAAGCATCTACATAATTTTTCACAGTACACAGTGCAACAATGCATTTGCTTAAAAACAAATACATGTTTGCAGTGAAACATTTCAACAAATCACAAAACTCAGCAGCAAAGTAGTTAAACATTTATGATTTGATTTTATCTCAGCTTGGAATGTCGCTGGAGTGTCCCACTTCTAACAACTGTTTGCTAAGTTAAGGCTTTAGTGTTTACACAGTGCTGAATGAAGCAGCCTGGTCACCAGATGTGAAAGCTTCCTTAGACTACAGCTTTCAATCAGATCACGGTCCTAATGGTCCCTGCTCCAACCTTCTTCCTCAGGACGTCCACCAGCCTTTCCAACCTGAGAGGGGGCAGGGGAGAGGGAGAGGAGAGAAAAAAAAAAGGAAGCTAATGTTAGGAATGTTCTGGCTGAAAGAGACAGTGTTTGCACTGAACCAAGCTGTCCTGGTGGTGGTCACGCTCAGAAACAAAGCACTACTGTAAAATACAGACATTAAGGGAAAATGCAGACAACTTACGGAAAACTTTTTAACCTACAACCCAACCCATTTGCAGCCAGTGATCAACTCACTTTTCCTTTGTAGTATATGTGGTATCTGAGGTCCCTGTAAGCCATTAACACAAAACCCTGTGCAGCAATCCTGTGGTACATATACACTTTGGTGTAAGATGGACATTTAATTTCTGCACTTTTAAAAATATGAGTTATTCACAGCTCTTGTTAAATGTAGCACTTAACTGTTGTTTCCCCTTAAAAAATATCTTGCCTGTTATCCGACAGATACTTTTATTGTCTAGTTTATAAATTTATGGCTAAAAGCTGAGAATGTGCATGATGGTATTTTGAAGGTGGCCTGCATGATTCATGCATTGATACAAGTACAGAAAAATTAACAGTCTAAATAAGTAGGACAGAGAGCTGCCTAATCCTCTCTTAGTTTTAAGGCACAGGCTATAAGCATGTTCAGAATCTCACTGGCTTAATTTGACCTTTCCTTTTGTTAAAGTATGTAGGCAAATGCAAAGCATGAAATTTGTTCATCACGTTTTATCTGCACACATTTATCTTCAGCATTCCAGTAAACATGCATTCAAGCTACTTCTTCAATTTGTCTGTATTTTATAGAATCCTTCAATGAAAGCTCTCACAAATAAACTATCTGTATAAAAGCAGACGCTGTGTGTAGCAGAACACTTTTAGAATCATGTCCAGAATATTATACACACAGCGTCCACAATGGATAGAGTTGCAGGTTCAAGTAGTTGTATTCACTGCCACCAAGTTGACCATTTTCTTCTTATCTGAAAAGATGATTTTGTTTTCTTTTTTTAAAAAAAATATACAACATGAGAAACGTAGACACAAAATAAAAATAGCACAGCTTTATCAAAATTGCAAAATTCTTTTTATCTCATGAATGCATTAGTAACTTCAGTGCAAGTAAACTAGTCAACATGGATTTATTGCCATAAGTCATGACTAATGTGCTTGGTACGCATTGAAACACTCTTGTTTTCCAGGAACCACCAAGCACGATGAAGCTACACCTTTCATTGTACTCACCAGGTGACTTAATTCCTGAAATGAGATTAAGAATTCACCACCCAAATGTAATCATCAGACACCAGGAAATGTATGTGGAAAGTTCAGCTGTTCCACAGGGACTCTGAGGGAGTGAATGCACAGGTGAAAAATTACTGTTTAGGTACTCCTCTCCCTTCAGTTTTCCAGTAGTCACTCTTCCTTCCTATCCAACTAGTGCATTTTTCCTGGTTCTGTAACATTACATCTACTGCACTTCTTCGTCTTTATGGAGGCAGCACCCAAACGGCCACAACTCAGTGCAGTCAGTCCCTGCAAGTATAAAGTCAGGGATTTCACAAGTTATTTGTTCTTGAAAGTTTTCTCACATTGGATACATCAACGAATACATCAACGTTTTCTGAGTTCTAAGGGTTTTAACTCAGTTACTGGTAGATCCCAGTTTCATCAGTGTTCCTTACTGGGAAGTTTCCCTGTTAAATCAGTTGTCAGCCCATGTGCAACTTCAGAAAGCACTGGCAGATTAGTCCTCTCTTTCAATTGCATGTATATTCAGAAGCATGACAGCTTTCTCAGCCATTTTAACTATTGCTGGAGCTCTCTTTCACACTAGCACCCTCTCTAATGTGCTTCAGAGACATAAAAGCACTGGAAAAACATTTCAAACTGTTTGGACAAACAGACGTTTTGGGCTGAAAATTGTTTTTCTGGGAGACAGCATAAAACCAGTAAAATCTGAGATCACGGCTTATTTAAATCACTGTTAAGAAGAAATACTGTGTGGCTTATACAATGAGGGGGGAAAATGACTTCAGTAACTGAGGCTCCTTTTGGGGAGACACAAGTTGGAGGTCACTGCTTACACATCGTCCAGCAACTGGATTTAGATGTGCACCACTCTGTGACCAAGCAAAGGCACTGCACACCGGAGCAGAACAAGTTAGCGAAGAGCTGCCCATGTTTGAAGAGAAATACCACTGGGATGAAAGTAGCTGTCTTCTGTTTAACCTTGAAACTGTCAGGCTTCATTGAAAATAATGAGGCTTAACAATCATAGCTTTTGCTTTTCAAACGAATGATGACTGAAATCATCAAAATGAGGTATTCCTCACCAAATACAAACCATGTATGGCTTATTTGCCTTTTGTTTCAGTCATGTGTGAATCTTTATTAGAAGGGAAAAAAAAAGGCAGCAGTGGATTAAGATACTGTACCTTTGAAAGAGATTTAAACAATAATGTAAAAGAGAAATTGTAACAGCTATTTATAAGATAAAATAACAGAGGGCAAAATTTACCCCTACACAGACACAAGACCCAATATACCACTGAAATCCCACTTAAGCCTACAAAATAATGCTATGCGCTGAATCAGTGGTTAATAACTCTTGATACAGGCCTCAGGGCCTCAGGGGGCTTTTTGGAATGATAATCCTGGACTCTTTGTTCACCAAGGGCCCAACTCTACCATCCCAACTCACACTAAGCAACATTTTTCTTTGTGAATAATAAAAGGCAGCTAAAAAGGCCGTTTGTGCTACCTGCGAGGGGTGAGGGTGGCAGAGCCACCCCTTGTTGATAAGGCTTTGTGCCCAGCCCAGTGGGATACTGCAGGCAGCTCCCTTGGAGACTGAGAATTTTAATATGTGGAAAACTGCAGTAATAGTTTTATACCTCAAGATCAAAGGTAACCTAAACTGAAGAATGGAAGGTGCTGGGAACTAGTCTCACTGTTTTGCAGGGTTTTACTCAAAATATGGAAGACACAGACCTGAAGAAAGCAACTTCTGTTATTTTGTATAATTTCACCAAGTTTTACTTAACTGAAAGCAGCACTGACTACATTTGATTATATTCTAAAACAAAGATTTAACAAATGACCTTTGTCTTTTTGCTTGTGAAGAGTCCTCATAGTATAAATTAAATGTGCACTATGACACTTTCTCTTGAGATGTAAGAACAGACACTCACTGAATTTGCATCTCAGGAAGCAATTGAACAAGTCATTTAAGAAGAATCTGTTTGGGTTCATATTTTAGATCAGACAGAAGAATGATATGGTGGGTGGGCCACTCTGTGCTGAGGGTCCAAATGTGCCAGGACAGACACATACCTTTAGGAATGTTTTACAAAGCCTCCTAAGGGCTCACTCCCCATTCTTGCAGATTTCAGTTTCTTCTGGACCTTCATTATTTCTTGGTACTTCAATACTTCTAGAAAATCTGTCCCTTAACAAATGAACTCTTAACAAAAGCCACTTCAGCATTCTCTATACAATTACTGTATGCATGTATGCAAAGTGAGTACAAAAGGACATACAAAATACAGGAAAAAACTATGGATTCAGATGAATAGGTACAACTTTGGTTTTATTTATATCGATTTGCACATATCCAAAAGTAAAAACTGAAAAAGTCCTGTGCTTTTTATGATAGATGGAATTTGTATCCATGAAAAGCACAAAAATAAGGGCTAGAAATATTCTTTATCTACACTACATACTTCAATAATGGTCATCCTAGTGCTTCCATGAAATGGAAAAATAAAATAAACCCCACAAATTAGGAAAGGGACACCAGATTCATCATGATTTTTAAGCTAGCAAAAGATGCAGCATTAAGAGTCTTGAATTGCAGTGGCTTAATTCTTCCTTTATACAAATTTGGAATTAAGCAGTTGAATCTGTGTTTTAATACAGAAAAGATTTCCAAAAGGGACTTGCTGCTATGATATTACCAGTTTAATCATGTCCTCTTAAACATGTTGCTAAGCTTTAAGAAGATCCTTATGTTTAGAGGAATGCTACCTAAACAGGAACATTGCTAGGTGAGTCTTCCCCAAGACAAAATCTCAACCACTCTCAACATCTCTTCCACCTATTTCAAACTGTGTTCCCTTGTCACCTATGCATACAGCTGTCAATGCCTGGATGGAGGATATGTTGTTATGTGGAGTGTTCTTACATAGCTCCTGAATTGCTTGACAATCTGCTCTGACTTTTAACAAAGCCTTACAAAGCTTTACTTCCACGAGTAAAAACAATTTTGGTTTTGGACTCAGTCTCCATAAGGCAGACTTAAAATCCTGACAGAGAAGTTTGTTCAGCCCAGAAGCTGAACAGATTGGTGCAAATGTATTGCCTACTGATATGTACTGCACACCCTTATGCACATTTTTGGCTTGCTTTCCTCTTTCGTGTATTCTACTAAAGAAGTCCAGTAAAAACTCTGCAACTGCATAAATCCACACAGATCAGTACATCCTTCCACTCTGCTCCATCTCTGGCCAAAGGAACTCACCTCAAAGGAGAGCAGCGGCCTTTATTCACAAGTTCTGAATATGGCAGTTATACAGACCCAGTCATCTTCCAGGGAATCATGCCCCAACTGACAGAAAAGGGCACCCTTCAAGTAGCCTATGTCCTAATCTGCAAAGCAATTTATAGACTAGTTGAAAACAATAGTTTCTACCAGCAAATGGAGGAGTAAATGATAAAAACAAAACCATCCTGGATTTTGAAATGCTATATAAAGGCTTATAAACCTAAACTATAACCCTTGGTTATCTTTCCAGTAGATAAGATTAGGCTCAGTCTATGAAGATGGCCTTACTTGCGTGATTTCTGTCTTCTTGCGGAATGTGTTTTGCTAAAACTAATTCCCTTTAGAAACCAAGCATTTAAAGATATTTTAGGTAAATAAAATGCATCGGACAATAGTATTACAAGCAGTTTAGCAGCAGAGTTCAGTGAACGATTGTTTGATAAGGGGTCATACAAACAAATTAACTTAATTTCATTTTAGTATAAAATAAGTCCCTTCCTTTCCCTTTCCTTCAGTTTTCCTCTGGGATAAACTTCATAAAATCCTTAGTGGTGTACTTGCTTTCAGGCATTTTCTGCCAATTCAAGGAAACAAATGACATAGAGAAAAGAGGCTGCTGTGATACTGGTCTTGTCCAGAAACCAGTCACTTGGATGGGATCATTTACTCAGGAGGAAACTGGTTCAACTCTGTTATCTGCACGAGGGAACTGGACCCCAGCTGCTTCCCTCTCAAAGGAGTAGCACTGTGCTAATGCTGGGTGCTGGGGTGGCTTGTTCTCAGTTTCAAAATTTGAGGCTGCTCTGACTGAATAGAAAATATACTTAAGTATTCACTGGATTGAAGCCTAGAATTCAGGGTATGACCTTGCAGTGCATTACCTATCTACCTGCTACACAGCCATCACCCTCTTACCTCTGGCTGGTTCAGCGAATTCTTATTTAATTAATTAATTTAAAAAATTATTCTCATTCCTCAATTCAGGTATTTTGCCACCTCAAAAGCCTGCCTTTTTAACAGTAATTTTTTATCAGCTCACTAAAAACACTGCTCATTGCATTTAATGGTCTGTAACAATTCCTTCATAAACCATCATAGTGACAAAGACTACATGGTCTGGTTCCGATGCACCAGGCTGCCGCTCTCTTCTTAGCAAAGCTCCCTCTGCATCTCTTGGATCAGAGACTGGGCGTCTTTCTAAATGGCACACTGGGGTTCAAACATGGTTTTGAACCTGATGCCGAACAAAATTCTGTGCCCTGTGTCAGACAGGTGGCTGGACTGACTGGTATTCATGGTCCTTTCTGGTCTTAAAACACTAGTCTTAGAGGCTGATTTGGCAGCATCAGTGAGCTCTAAACCGTGGTAGACCACAGTGTTGAATCCAATCACTACAGGCACTGCCGCCAATTCCAGCCTGCCCAACACTGTTTGTAATGTCACTCCAAAAAGTATGTTCCATTAAACTTACAGGCCTTAAATTTGGCAGGGCAAACCATTCTGCCTCTGAAAAGCACTGTCATCAAACAAGCATTCCTATTAAATCCCTTTCAGCATCTTCTCAACCCAAAAGAGTAATTCTGTATATGATTAAACTTAGAAGCAAATACAGCCAGTTGGGCTCCTGACAGCAGACATATTTCAAAATAAACCTGGCTTACACAGGCCTTGGCTAAAATATTAAGCCTTTATCTGTGGTTCACAATAACTAATCTTGTCAAACTGTTTGCTCTCTACCTTCTGTTTGGAAGATTATGAGGTAGCTCACCATTACTATTCACTTTGTGCCATCACTAGCAGCAGGAAAAGTGAGCAGTAAACATGGTTGGTCTATGTTGACAGCATTTCACCCTACTTTGCATTGATGTAAATAGTTACATGTTACAGGATAATACAAAATCAGGACTTTGCTTCTATGCTGGATTTAATGCCACCTTGTGAAAGGTATCACTCCTCTGCTTTCAAATGTCTGCTCAGGACAGCATACACTGATTGCCAAAAATAAATAGCTCCTGAGAAAGAAACAACTACACTGTATTTCAGTGCATTGAAATCTGCAACGTATCATATAGACCAGCCTCTTACTACTGGATGGACCATTCTCACCTGAACATGTAGCTGATGTGAAAGAGTTAAAAAATTAACAATAGCCAAAATAGAGGATATATTGGCCTATTTAAAGTCAATTGATACTCATCAGATTATTTAATCAGATCACCAAATTTCTCTTAATTACTCCAGCTTGAATCCAATAGTTTATACGGCAATTTTACGCAAAATGTACTACTTATATTTGTGCTTTTCTATACCTTCTTCCACAAGCTGGAATGACTTCTAGCACTGATAAGTACTGTTCCCACACATTTGGTGTCACAGCTGGTTTCTTTTTTTAGGAGAAATCTTGACATGGAAGCCTACTCCTTACAGTGTACTCCTTACACTTCCATGAAGTTTGTGCTGATATGAATAGCCAAGGGTCTCCTAGATTTTCTTGCCAAATACTTCCTGGAAGTCTGTGTCTTAGGAAAAACAAGTAGTTTTACCTTATGCTAATATATCTTCCCCCCAGAAATTATTCTGCCACAGTATTTATTAATTTTAAGAGAGAAAAATATTAATTCCTAAAAATCCCCAATGAACACTAGGCCTGCCCCTTGGTGAAGAGGTTTGGTATCATTAGAGTGCCATGAATCACAGGCAAGCTTATTCTGTCTCTGAACTGTTTCTCACCTTCTTCTTGAGAGCAACATGATCTCAGATCTGGGTTCCTCATGTGCACAAACATAATAATAATAAGAAAGAAGAAAGTATCCTGCTGAATTAGAGCCTAAAATTGCTGGATACAGAGCCCTTCTCTCTCAGCTTCTCAATTTGGGCTCTGACCCATATTAACTGGTAACAACTCACAAGTTTTATTAAACTATATCCAACAGACATGTATTTCAGGAGATGAAAAAAGGACCTCCTTTACAGAGGATTTTGATTTGTTCTAGATCTGTCTTCAGGAAAATTTAAAAGCAATGTAAAAAATTGATTATCTAAACCAAATGGAATTTCAAATCTGCTCAAAATGAACGGTGAGACAGGATTCATCTGCAGAGAATGGGGTTATTAAGAGACTCTAAACTCTGAAAAGTATCAGTCTTGAAGCTGCCACATTTTACCTTTTTGCATGTTAGACTTCTTGTAAGGCCCAGTCTCAACTTCTCAGTTGCCTATTCCAAGCCAGTCTCACCTCCTTCAGACATGTTCTGGTCAAGTCCTATTTACAATGAGATTGTATAATTGCAAATACCGATGTACTATCATGCTGGTTTTGGTTGGGGTAGAGTTAATTTTCTTGACTGGCTGGTACAGGGCTGTGTTTCAAATCTGTGCTGAACACAGGGTTAATAATACAGAGATGTTTTTGTTATTGCTGAGCAGGGCTTACATAGAGCCAAGGCCTTTCATGCTTTTTGTACTGCCACACTGGCAAGGAGGCTGGGGGTGCATGGGAGATTGGGAGGAGACACAGCTGGGACAAGTGATCCAAACTGACCAGAGGGGTATTCTATATCCCTTCATGCTCAGTATAGAAAGGGGGCAAGAAGGAGAAGGAAGGGGGGGATATTCAGGGTGATGGCATTTGTCTTCCCAAGTAACTGTTAGCTCGTGATGGGGCCCTGCTCTCCTGGAGATGGCTGAACACCTGCCTGTCCACGGGAAGCAGCGAAACAATTCCTTGTTTGTTTTGCTTGCATGTGTGGCTTTTGCTTTTCCTGTTAACCTGCCTCTATCTCAACTCATGAGTTTACCAGCTTTTACCTTTCCAGTCCCGCTGGTGGAGGGGTGAGAGTGGCAGTGTGGGGCTTGGCTGCTGACTGGGATTAAACCAGGACAACTACTCAGGCCATTTCCCAAGTACATCCCATCAAAGCACAGCTTTGGCAAACTCCATATCATCAACAAGAAAGACAACATGAATTTTTTTTGTGATTCCACAAATATTTTACAAAACCCGATGCAGACTTGATGACTCTAGGCAGCTCTCAATTATGTTTCACCTCCCTGAGGTGGTTGCACCTTGATCAAAATTAGTCTGGAGCTTGTGGAAAGAAAATTCCTGCCTATAAACCATCACCAAATCCCTCTACTGCACATTAAAAACAAGAGGTTTTACATAGGTTTGTTGTGTTTTATCATCAATGTGATATTGACCAAGCTGGAATCCACATCACTGAGAGATCAAGTAGCAATGGAAACAGGTAGGGATGTAAAAAGAAAGCATTTATGAAGCTCCTACTAGTGATCAGTCCTGCATAATGGACTTAGACTGGTAGGTGAACTCCCTACTCCTCTGGTGGTTTCAGGGCAACTCACACTTGGTTATACTTCTGAAAAGTATTTCTAGAAAAAAATGGAGCAGTCTTCCCTCAAAAACTAACCAAAAAAAACCCCAACAACCCAAACCAAAAAAGCATGGACAAAACATCCTCTCCCCCTCCTAATATTTCCATAGTCAGGCCTTGGTGGCGATTCTGCCTGATGGTGACATGAATGGGACTGATTGGAGGAGGAAAACCTCTTAATTTTTGTGGATGAAAGCATAAAAATTAGGCTTTATATAAAGAGTCACAAAATTCTTCAAAAGCATAGAGTAAAATCTATGAAATGTCTTTCATGTTGAGTGCACTACTTAGATATCCTTTTTACCTGATGTGCATCTGTGATATCCTTTAAATAATTTATGATTCTTTTATCAAAGACTGACGTGATAGAAATGTATATATTACGGGCATAGAATAAAGTGCTAAATAAAATAATTTTATTATATATATTTCCAATACCTGCAGTGTCTTTCATTCAAAGACTGAATTCTGATACTTTCTATGGGCAAGAATTCCATGATCTGAAGCTGAAAAGACAAAATTTGGTCCTAAAGATTTATGCCTTCCAACGGCTCAGTGTTTAGATCTATATCCTTATACCCACATCCTAGTATAGATGCAGAACAGGAAAGTCAAGCAATTTGCCAATAAAACAAGAGCGGCAATGATGAGGTTAAAGCTGTCATTAGCTTTCATAAATACAGTTGATGCTGTTCTTCTATAAAATCTTAAAAAAAAAAAAAAGCCTTATGGGAAAATCTGGCTATTAATTAATGGCTCAGTATTAGTTCAGAAACATGAACTGTAATTTTTTTCTCAGATAACTAGCCTCTGCTTTAGTAAAGGTATACTTAATTTTAAGCAGTGGAAAAATTTAAATGATTTCAAGTTTACTTAAAATTAAATACCTTATTGGCCTAGTCAGTTATTTCTATTTGTTGTTGTAAAGAACTGTCCCAGCAATTCTCTAAAAGGTTATACGTAATTCAGAAGCTCCAGAAAGTCTGGGCTTTCTTTTTGAGCTTCTGCCTATACATTTCCAGTATTCAATCTTTTGCATATGTTAAGGAACAGTATGAGTATTAACAGAAAGAACCGCAAATTTATTTTTATTCCTTCAGCCAAGCCACAAATAAATGACTCTTGCAAACAAACCAAATACTATTTAGTAACGGCAATGTAAATGCCATGGACTTATTTTATTTGGATATAAAATATTAAAGTAAATGAGTATTTGCTGTGACACTCTTTTTATCATCTTGCAAAAAAAAAAGCAAGTCTGAGGAAAAGTTTTCTTGGATTCTTCAAGGAGCACTCAATCTGCTGTTCAAAGTTATTTAATAATTTGTCATAGAATGGTTAACTATAAGCTTACAATTACTGTGCCAGCATGCTTCTTCCTATTGGGCAAACAACTTCAAAATCTAATTTGTTTGTGTTATTGGTCTTACTAAATATTAGTCTTTGCAAGTGTGGTTTACACCATTGAAGTTAACTATGCCAACATTCTGATTTTGTTCTGAAGTATTCCACAACAAGCTGATATTATACAATACAAGCCCAAGAGCCAGCTGATCCAGTTTACTGAGTATACTTAGTGTATTTTGCTACTGATAAATCAATAAAACCATGTTGTAATCTACAAACTTCCATCTCTGTGAAGCAGGTATAAGTAAACTGCAAATGAACACACAGGTCAAAAACTAGGATGCTGTGATTATGTTGACTCTGAAAACATTTGACTTTCATAGAATACATTTTAGTGTTTGAGAGAATGAAGTTTCAGCACTGCTTTTATTTTCATGAAACACTGAGATGATAAATATTCAAATGACAATAAATATTTGTGTTTATATTGTAACTACCCATACTTTAAGAAAACAATATCTGCACTGCAATCCACGATTTACAGAGGTTAAGTAAAAGCAAACCACAGCTACAAAAAGAAAATAAATACTTGACTTAGACTGTATGTGCAGTTTTGTATTCTTCATCCATGTGACACTCCCTGCAGCCAGTGGATATCTTGGCTGTGCAAGGAATGCACAAAAGGCATACCTCTCATTCCCTTTGGTTGGGATTTTTTTGTCTTCATTCTATTAAGTGCACTACTGAACATAATCCTGGCACTGATCATAAGCTGTCAGATGCTAACTTTTGACACCCAAAATATCCAGGAGAAGGATATCCCATCATCTGCTCTGGCAATATCACACTTTATAATTGTATGAGACTTTCAGTTCTGATATGGCAACCTGCTCTATTAAGGGCAGCCTCTTGCTTTAAGTGTCTTGCTCCAAGCTGTCCAGATGTCCTCAAGCTGCCTTCTCTAAAACTAACCTGAGGCCACTAGTTTAAGGTGACAAAAACAGTTCTGCTACCTATTCTTCTTTTCAAACAAGCATAAAAGATAATACTTTCAGTTAGAGCATTCAGCCAAGCTAAGGAAAACTTGGTTTTAACCCACATCTGCCACTTCTCAGGAGAGCAGTACACTTCAGGGCTGAAGAGACTTCTACACTTTTCTTTCTGAAGCTATGAATTTCTCCAGAAGAAACATATGAAATGCTACTAGACCTGAAGGTGTGATTCTGTGGGTGGTGATCAAAGGTGCCCACCTGGAAAATTGGAGATGTATGTTCTGATACTGGGTTTTATGTTCAAGAGGCATTGGATAAAACTGAGAAACAGCCCTAAAGGTAAGTGTCAGAGGCGAGTAGACTATTTGCTCCTCTCTGATCCAAGCAGCCAGCACTATGTTCTGCTATGCGATTCGGCTTCAAAGCAAGGAATAGAGAGCACCCAGACCAGACCTGTGTGGCTAAAACACCCCTCTGAGGTACAGGAGATCTGAACCAGGATCTCCACAGATGGAGGAGGAAACTCAGATCCATTCTGTCACACCTTGGAGGAGAATCCCTGCTCCCAAACAGCACTTAGAAAACTAAGGCTGGGGTGGGGGCAGATGCCAAGGACACTTTTGAAAGAACTTTCTGAGGTCACAATGCTCTGCACGGATCTCTGAAACCAGCCTGCATTACTCTGACTCAGCATGTGCTTCTCCATTTGGATCTCCAAGGAATCCAGGCAGAAAAGAGAAAAAGTCAATTGTTTTATAATTTTTTCAGTTAGAAGATTTCTGCTTATGCTGATCCAAGTCCTCTCTTCTTTGGGCTGAGAAGTTACCAGTATTCGTGGTACTGAGTTATTAGGCACTCCTTCCCTCACAGCCTGCAAATTTTACCTGGACTGTAACATGAAGTGCACAATTCCAAAAGCTGGTAAGTGAAGCGTCATTCAAGAAAGATAATATAATCCAATGAGTAAAATGCATTTCATTACAGCTTTCCAAAAGTTATATATTTCCTTTTGTACAATATGAATAATATGTTAGCCTTACCAAGGGAAACAAGATCTGCCCAGTGATACAGAAATGTGGTATAACAGTTCAGAGAATATGCCAACGATGACTGAATTTGTTCAGCTCACCTTAGATTTGAATACTAGTTCAATATTTTATTTCCTTCAGACCCAGAAAATTGATTTCTGTCTATACGTTGAATTTCTCTGAGGCTGCACATAACCTTGCTGGCTTACTCAATTCTTTTTATTACAACAAACATGTTGTATCTCTATGCGACTGTTTAATTCATCATTTCACCATGCATATTAGTGCAGTCTGAGGGGAATTTTTCTGAGGAATCACTGGCGTTAGTGCAGAATTCCAAGTATTTAAATAAATTCTGACCCTACTATGTACTGCTTTCAGTTAGATCAAACATGACTTTTTTCACATTTCAATTAGTCTAATTTCCTCACTGACTAAAGCAGACTTCTCCAGCCTATGGGCTATCGCCCCTAAATCCAGTACATTCACAGTGCCTGTTATTGCTGCTCTAGTTAATGGTAATATTTTTGCATGTGATATGAAGTTACTATTACTAGACTTTGTGTTTTGGACTTTCTCATGTTCCTATTCATGTCTGGTATGCCAAATAAATTTGCATCAGCTCTGCAGAATTCTTCAGGGTATGTGGTAGTTTTGCGTGTCTGGGAATCTTCCATCTGGCTAGTGTGGGTTTCCTAAACACCATAAAAACCTGCCTGTGGAGACTGTGTATCTCTTATGGGCCCCATGGAGCTTATAATCTGCTTTTAATCATTGTATGAAGCAGCCAATCAGTCCTTATCAAGCAGTTTTTTCCATGTTGAATTGCCTTTAATAAGTTTTGATCCAATTCTGAAAGTCCAGAACCTTTGCTAATTTGCATTGGAATCTTACACTGCAACAAAAGCTGCCTTCCTTGGCTTCCCGCTTCCTTCCATACAAACTCTCATATTCATTGATTTCTGTGGATTGCTATAGCAAGTAGAAAATTCTCAGCACCTTGCCCTCACTCTCACCCGTCTTTTGAATGTACCCATCAGCATCTGTTTCTCAGTAAACTACAGCTCATATCCTTAAGTGGGACAAATGAATGCAACTTAGTGTGACAGAGAAAAGTAAATTTGCCGTAACTAAGAAACTACCTCTATACCTACATTCTTCAACAAGACACCAGGACTTTACATTTCAAAATGCCAGTACCAATTAAATTAGTCCCCATATGATATTAAAGATTATCAACTATTCAAACTCAGCAGAAGTTCACAGCAGTGGACAGCACAGTAGTTTTCATTAAAAAGAAAATAACTTTTGACATGTGCTGACACACATTTATTTACTGACACAAACCAGTGAAACTATTAATATCTATGAAGTTGTACTCCTAGCCTTCAGTATTTAATGTTTTGATCTGACATTCACTGGAATGCAGTTTTGTAAGTAAAAAGCCAACAAAAAAAGCACAGTATAGTTTCAATAGAAAAGTCTCAACCTCTAAATATAACATCTTAATAAAGTAAGAAATCAAATCATATTTTTTGTTTTGAAAGGAGAAAACTAATGAAATCTATCTCTCAAATTTAAAATAAAGCCAACCAAGTTCTCTAACACTTGGAGGTTCCTCCAAAACAAACAGCTTTAAGTCCCAGTGAATGTACAACTTGTTTCTTTTGTGAAGTGCTTCTGCCTGCAATTTCTAATTAACTAGCTCCATTCTTTTCTACAACAAGTAGCTGAACGCATACAAGCTACAATGTATACTTCAGCTAAATATTTGTAGGTATGATTTTAAAAGGGAGATAACTAGTTAACAACATTTGCATGTTGCAAAGAGGCTCAATTAGTATAATAAGTCAGAAATCTTGCTTTTAGCCTGTTCCCCGCATAGCTGCCTTGTAGTGAATACAATCTGCACACTAAAGATACCATGTTTGCAGTTAAAAATCTCCAGAGACTTTAGACCCATACATAAAGATACTTATTTCAGTCTTTTCTGAGACACTGACCTGTATCCTCATTTAAAAATGAACACCACATCTTTATGTTATTAAATCTTTGTTTTGATCTATTAGTATTCACCAAAGTGCCATTTTATACAACCCCACACTGAATAGGCAAGGCTGGAGGTAACCATCTGCAGCTTTAGAGTCTGCGTTTGAATTGATGAAAAGAGCTTTGTGTTTTCATTGCCAAGTTTGATTCTTCCAGTCATTAGACATTCCCCTCAGATCTCATCAATGAAGCGGACTCTCTTACACCCATGTGTTAAATTCTCTTCTCCTCATGGTTTCCTTTGCCAGCTATACTCCAGAAAGACTTCTGGGTCTTAGCCACATTCTTCTCACAGCTGTGTTAAAAAAGAGCATCAGAGCTTCTTCCCAAAATCCATATGTGTATCTGGTCAGTCCCCTGTCGGAGGGTCACCTCACATTGTGGTGTGATTATTCAAATATTCATCCTTGTTCTTGAACTGCACTTAGATCATTCTGGGGAAGATTAGACCCTCCAGCCAGCACTGAAGAACGTCTTGGACATAGATGTGAAACGCACAGAGCTCCTGCACGCAGAAGGCAGATTAGTTTTACTTGCAGAAAAGGAGAACACTAACTACTTAATAAATGCTTGCTTCTTATTTCTTTCCCCTTTTTTTGTAGTCTTTTCAACTGTGTCAACTGTCGATAAGAACTGTTTGTTTTAGTTGTGTCACTGATCAACTTATATATCAACATCAGCTAGGAAACTAAGTGAACAAGTACAAAAGCAGTGAAAGCATTTTTAAAAATGCTGGAGGGAAATTCAGGACTAAACAAAAAAATGGTGTGTTCCAGTCACAATGAAATTTAGGTGGTCAAAAACATCAGACTTTAAGGGGTAAAACAAATGTTATTATGGATAGAATTTCATTCAGAAGACCACTTAGTTTTCTTATGTATTCAATCTACTAAAATATTTTATCCAAAGATGTAACTCTCCTGATTTCCTCCTTAAAAGAAAAAAAAAATCAAAGCAAAGGTCTCTTTAATAAACAGTTAAGGAGAAATGAAGGAATAACTTCTGGTTTACATCACTTTTATATTTGTTTTATTCATAGCCAGAACTACTTTGACAAAGTATACAAGCAGGATGCTTCTCATGATTTATGCTTATTTTCATAACTCTATATTTTAGCATTGCACTGTTACTTTGTGGATTTGTGTTTATTTTTAGAGGATTACATGAAATTCTACCCACTCATCCTCCTCTGCCACTTTACACAGCTACACGAGTGTGCAAGTGTAGTTGTGCACACGCAGACCTGTGCTTTACTGAGCTAGAATCATTAAATTATGAGAAAAAAATAGAAGCTCTCAACAGACAAATTGCATTAAAATTCACTCCAGCTGCAAGGCTGTTGCAGAAAAATAGAACATTTCCTGGAAAAACCACATCTAAAGTGGCCTCAACCTTTACTGATAATTGGCTAATATTGATTTGGTATTACATTATAACGTCCTCTGATCTCACTGACATCAGCAACCACTCCACAATCCCAGAGGTTCCAGCCAGAAGGACATTTTTAAAATGTCTTGCTTCCTCTGCTGGCAGAGGTATTAATTAATTCACAGGCTTTCCCAGCCACCTTCTCCAGGTCAGCCCCATTTCCCTGCTGGGACTGCACCAGCTGGCTCCTGGCTTCTCAGGCAGGACAAACTTGCAGGGGGCCTGTGGCACTATACCAACACTCCTGGTGAATTCTGTGCCACTGTCCTAATTCTTTGTTTGTAGCCATGAATTAGAAACATGAATTAAATATAGCAAATTCCAGTCATAGTCGTTCAAGAGTGTTGGTTAAAAGTATTATTGTGCAGATCATAATAATTTTCTATTGAATAGATATGTATTGTGTTTTGTGTGTGCATACATGTGTGTATTTACATAGACCACAGATAAAATGTGCACGTGCTTCATAAAGAACAGCGCTCTCTTAAAAGTCTAATGTGTATCTTGATAATGTTGCAAAATCAAAATAGATTCAAACAAATGCAGCTAAATCTGTGTGGTCGCGCTCTGAGCATCAACATTTCCCATTTCACACCAGCACCCCTGTTAGGATGGTGAATCATCTTCACAGCCAAGAGCACACAATCTCAATTTATATCTCACACTGTAGTGAGCCAACGTGAGATGTTCACCCTGCTTCAGTATAAGCAGATTTTTAATGTCCAAGTTCACTATAAGGAGACACCAATATATCCCCCTTCTGGTTCACAGCTGCTGTTTCATGTGGGATAGGATCAAGGAATTTTTAGACGCTTTTTGTCCTGACAGAAAACACAGGACCACTATTCTGACTTGGATCTCACGCTTAGAAAGCAACCATTGCCAGTGGGTACACAAATGGCTGACATGATGGCAATGCTATGGAGAAATTACATTTCTGTTTCAAGCTCTGCATATCATGCTGAATGCAAACACTGAAGTTTTTAAGAATATTAAAAAATTCTTTAGTGTTGCCAGTGAACAGATTAGCAAAGGCACAGTGAATACCAGTAAATTACATTTTATGAAGATACAAAGTACATCCTTTTTGAACATTATTTTATTAATTACAAGTATGTTGTTAATGAAGATCATAATTATTTTACTCTTCTAATTGTTAACTCTTGCTATTTTACTTAATAGTATTGAGAAACTACTTTATATAGCTGATAAAACTACTTCACTCATGCCAGAATTCAATTTTAGTTGAGCATTTAAAAGTCAAGAAAGCAGATATTTTAGAGATTTCTTTAGCCTATGAATTTTAGTGTCACATTTTAAACTACATTAAGCATCCTCTTAAGGCAGTGCTAATAATTAATACTCCTGTAATTAATACCAAGAAGCCTTTCTGTTGACAGGTTTATAAATTATCAGTTCCTTTTTGAAATGTAGAACATCTTCGAAATAAAATGCTAAGCTAACAAATGAGTTCCTGCCTAATTGCCAAACACTGATTTGTATGAAGCAGTTGAGGTTACAAAGAAATTGGGAATTCTCAGCCCGGTTTCCCTGCTGATGAGTACGAACTGTCTGTGTAGCTCTCCCAGAGGTGTCAGAGGAATCTCTATAGTGTCACACAAGGGTTCTTAGCTCAAAGTAAACACACTTTCCACAAACTCAGCTGCTTAATCTGTTTGCAGGTTGAATTATAAGATGGGGGTGGATGACTCTGGGTGCTGGGAAGACGCACAGAGCATTTCCACAGTTTCTTGGTAAAAAGGGCATGCTATTGTCATCAAAAGACTTCAACCAATTGTTTAATTTTGCTATAGGCTCAGTCGTCTGATCTTAACAATAATGAAAACTAACCTGACCAAAATTTTCCCAAGTAGTTGAGCATGTTAAATTACGCAAATTCTTTTAACTCTAGCAGTGTATCACCACTACTTTAATTCATTTTGTGGCTGCACTTCTATGCTAGCCACCCTGTGTATATGGGATTAAACAAGATTCTTTCACTTCAGAAAAAAAAAAAAGCATCCAACGAAAACCCAACCTCTGCTTAAATATCTATGTTATTGAATGCTTATAAATAAAATTAGATGCAACAATTTAAAACAACGTACAAAAAGGTTCAACCAATATTCTCTTTACCATGCTTTAATTATTTTTCATTATTTTATCAAGCACATGCCTGCTGAAGTTTCCAATATGTGTAAGTGCTCAGAATAAAGACTTAAATGATTATCAAACAACCACTGGAGGTTTCCAAGATATGACTAAAAATATGCATTTTCATATATATCTACCTTAACTCTATTTTATGTAGTTACAAATAAATTAAAAATATAGGAATACAATTTTTTTTAAATAGAAGACCTTAGCATGTGTTTTTTTAAACATGAAAAGCTCTTGTTAGGTCCTTGCAATATATTATAAGCCAATTTCTGGCTACTCTGTAAATATGCTGCAGACATTAAAGTTGAAGACAAATCTGGACAGAGGGGACAATTTGCATCAGTTCAACATTTTGCAGTTGATGAATGTAACGCAGAGATGAGAAGCGCCAGACGGTCAAGAGGTAGCAGTAATAACAAACACGACAATAAGTACTTCAGTAGAGATGAACTTCAGGTTTTGGAGTTCAGTAACCTTTTAACAGGGAATCTTATGATGGAAAAGAAAATACAATCTCTGTTCACTGACTCAGAGATTTCCTCAGTGACAACTTGAAGCCACCCCTAAACAACCCCATCAGCAGTTACCATGGCATGAATCCTGCCAGATGTGTAACAGACCAAAAATGAGGACTGTAATATTCCACCATGCAATTATAAAGGCAAATACTCTGTTGCCATAGCATTGCCATAGGGTAAAAAGACAGAGAAAACCATTCATAGGAGACGGAAAGACTTTCTCTGTGCCCTGCACATGTAGAAGGCAATTTCCGTAACAGTAATGAGAGGTACTCTGACTTGCCTAATAGCACAAAACTGTTAAAATGATCAGCTTCACACTGAGTAAGTAATGAGCTGACAAAGAAGAAATCCTTTTAAAGGACCTTTTCTAAGTACTGCCACACTTTCAGTCATAGACAAAATACCAGAAGAAATAATGTTTCATGTGGATTTCAACTGCAATTTTTGTGGGAAGGCAGGTGACTTACTTTTGAACTTTTTCATTGGCCTCCTGCGAAGCTTCCAGGGCTTTCTGGAGCTTCAGCTCAGTGTCCTTTTGCTTTGACCGAGTTTGCTGCAGTTGAGCTGCCAGATCTTCAACCTGGCCATAAGTTAGGGTCACAACATCCTCCCTGCCCAGTACACTTTCAGAAGTACTGAAAGCACAGTTAGGCTGGTTTTTCAGACTCATTCCTTCAGACAAAGACTTGTATAAGCTGGGAAAACAAAATCATACACGTTATTAAGTTTCAGTCTGAGGCTGAGCTGCAAGAATACTACACTCAGTTTAATTAATACTTTTAATACTAATTAAAATTAATACTTTTAATATTATCATATATGGACTCACATGCACTAATAGCAAAACTAGTTTTATTTCAAAAACTTGTAACAGAGTACAAAAAAGTAACAGAGAACAAAAAGAATAATCCATTTCCACAGGGCTCTTCTAGAAGTACGTAACAACCCTCAAAAATTTAAAAAGTCAAAAAACTATTCCGCAAAAACTCAAGAGGTAGTATTTATCATCTGTAGCATCTTGCTTTTCACCTTTGAGCTGCAGAAAAAAGTTTTTATTGTGATTTACATGAAGTTGAATTAATCAGTATTACTGATGTGTTATTAACTCCTGTTACACAAGACTCTCTTAGTAAGCAGACTCACAAACTACAGGGGATTTATTTGCAAAGTAAGATTTTTCAATACAATTAAAGGAATAAAAACAATGCAAAAATAGAAATTATTAAAACAGCAGGATAACTTAGAAATATGAATGAGTTGCACATGCAAACCAAGTCTAAAGGTCTTTGATCAATATTTTTGTGAGAGGAAATTTAAAGTATTTCTTAATAGTGGTTTAAATAAGCTAGTAACACCTGTATTAGAATATGCCATATCTTAAATAGTCTCTCTCTAGTAGACAGAGATAATCTGTCAGTGTCAAGATTTTATCATGGGACATTTCAGTATCAATAGTGTCCTCCACCATAATTAGAAGTTCCTTTCTGACCCACTTCACTCAGGCAAAAAGTAGACATGTTTGTCATCTGTTTCACACTGAGGTGTCATGGGTGTATATTCAGCCCATTCAGTTTTATCCATGATTTTGAGATATGTTCATAGACATTCCACATCATAGAGCACAAACCCAATACTCTTTCATTGCACAAACCAGAATACAGTATTCAATGCTTTGTATTTGTGTGCCAGAAAGCTCTGGACAAATCAAACATTATTTCAGTGTGGATTTCTAGTAGCAGTGCATACTAATTACAGTACTCAAGACAGTCTACATGACAGCTGCTAATATGCAATAGCATATTTTCTTTTTTTGCAGTTTATTACGGTGTTTGTTTGGAAAACACTGTCTGTTCCAACAGCCTGTGAAAGAAATCATAAACAAACTAAAATATAATATACATGGACAAACAAAATGTGGATGAACTAATAGAAATAGAGAAGCTAAAAGGTCAGTGTTGACCTGTCATTGTGCCTACTACCTGTGGTTATCTGCAAACAATGTGAAGAACCTTTTCAATTAAATGAAGACATATTGAAAATATAACTATTTATAAAAGGACACTAAAATTCCTAGAATGGACTAATTTAAAAAGAAATTACTCTAACAGTTGCACATAAAATTTACTGACTGAAGTTCCACCATGGTTGAGCATTGATCACCACAGAAAAACACACAGGTATGCAAATAATGTCGAAAGCAGGTTACTGAAATACCACTGCTGCCCACTTCTTAAACACCTGGCACAAGATTAAAAGAAAAAAAGAAGACAGATGAGAACCTAAACTGCTCAGTGAATGTATGGGTCCCTGATTAAAAAAAAAAAAGCAACAAAACCCAACAGAGGATAGCCTAAACATTCTACCTTGTTCACATCAGTTAGGAGTTTTTTCCAGAATATATGAAAAATATAGTAATTTATTTAGATTCTAAAATACTGACTCTCTGTGGCTACAACTGGACTTCTCAAAGACTGGCCACGAACAATACAGTTTGCATTACATGTCGTAACTCATAATGATTGCCTCTGGGTGACCAATAGATTCTGATGTACATATTTTGTAACCAGTGTGATTCCTCCAGATAAAGGCACTGTGATTGATAGGCCTTTTGATTTCTTTTTTCAAAAGCATGCAATTGCCAGGCTTCCATCAATATGTGCTTTGCTAAAATACTTTTATTTCATCCATTCTGAAACTTACCAATTTACCAAAGAAATAATTTCTTCAAAGAAGAAATAATGCTATAATTCAAAAAGAATTAATGCTATAATTAAAAAATGAATGGGAGCTCTAGGCCTGGAGAAGGGTCACAGAAGTATTCAAATAGTTCTTGGATTTCAGTAATTCACATATTCTTCATAGTAAGCTTTTTGCTTTACTATAGCAACACGGCCTCTTTCCTGCTTCAGCTTGGGTGTGAGAGCTTCAAGGGCCCACCTGAACTGTGTAGGCATAAGAAAAAGTGGCATGCGATGATGCCACTTATGCAGCTCCTGCAGAGAGTGGGAGGTTTCCTCAGCCCCCAGAGTCAGAGCAGCTTCAAGCCTGCTAAAACATATGACCAGTTGTAACTGCTCCCAGAGGGACTTGACTTTGGCTGAAAATCAACTCCATGAAGTGCTGCTCCTAAAACACTTCTTGATTTGCCAGGCATACTTTTACTGCAAGGTGGGAAATGATTTTCCAACTGAAGCAATTACTGAACAACATAGAGAAACCTTCCACCTAAAGGAAGAAAAAAACCAACCAGCAAGAAACCAAACATTCCCTACCCGTCCCCTCCCTCTGCCTCCACCCCAGTGATAAACATATCCAATGTTCCCAGAGGCATGTAGGTCTGACCTTGGTTTTCACCACAAATGTTTCTCACACTCAGGATCTGGAGACCTCTCAGACCTCAGCCTGCACTCAGGATGGCTTTGAAGAGCGTCCCCTCATGTGGCTGAGTGCACTCAAGGGTCAGGCAGCATCGATACCTTGAAAATACTACCTCAAAGGTGCTCTTAGGAAACACTGCAATAAGACGGTATCAAACAAAGCCCGTAAGACCTAGAAGGACTTTGAAATTTTGCTGTGAAGTGGAGGATATAAAATAGTCAAGTTTGCATTACATATGAGTCAGGAGCCTGACAGCTGGTAGACTGGTAACTAGATGGCATTGCCCTACCATAGACAAATATTTTACTAGTCTTCCTTCTCCTGCAATTACACAAGTTAAGAGGACTGTGTTTTCTCTTCAGTACAGCAAACCAAATGTCTCTCATTAATTGATCCAAAGGCAGCAGCCGACGGCAGACTGTGGCACACAGGCCACAGACCATGCTACAACAGGAATGCTCACTGCACACAATGCAGAGTATGCTCTGTGCACTGCCACAGTCCATGACAGAGTGTCACTCTCTCGGGTGGTGTACCCATGCTTTCTTAGTCTAGGATGAGCTCAGGCATGAACAGAGCCCACCACTGATTTTCTTCTCTGTGGTGATCGGTGATACAACTTCAGGATTTTACAGAATAACATATTGACAGATTATTGCTGCTCATCCATCCTTTCCAAACTCAGTTACATGTGAGTAATGTAACATGAACAACAGTGAGCAGTAACTTGAGATTCAGTCTTCTCTCCCGAAAAGATCTAGAGAAATCTGCGACCTGTACCAGGATCCAAACAGTCTGGACACTAGGTGATTGAAACACAGGTTCATTAGCAACAGTGAAAGCTTGAACTAGCATCCATCTTAGAATTTCTGTTTTTCAACAAATACAAGTTAAAGACCAGTAGTTGTTGTGGTTTGAGCCTGGCTGGAGGCCAGAAACTATCCAGGCTCGCTCCTCCCGCTGCAGCTGGACAGAGGAGAGAAAAAAAATTCAAAGCGTTCATGAGGTTTGTGAAAAGGATTCGAGTGAAGCTTCAGCTTAAAGAGACATGAGAGTAAATTTATTACACTAAAACTAACAGAAACAGACCAGGATAATGAGAAGTAAAATGAGCTTTTGGAGAACACCTTCTTTCCCCCCACTCCCTCCTCCCAGCTCTCCCTCCTACCCAGACAGTTTGGGGAGACAGAGAATGGGGTTTTTAGTCAGTTCATCACCTGCGGCTTCTTCCTGCTGCAGAACTGAAGTCATTTTCCCCTGCTGCATCTCTGGGGGTCCCCTATGGGAGACAGTTCTCAGGAACTACTCCCTTTAGAAAAAAAGTCCATCTCACAAGCAGCCTTCTGCTAACTGCTGCAACATCAGTCCATCCCACGGGAAACAGCGGCCCTCAAACTGCTGCGGTGTGGGTCACTCCCCCACAGGCTGCAGTCCTTTTCAAGCATCCCCGTGCTCCAGCGTGGGCCCCTCCAAGGGCTGCAGGTGGGTCTCTGCACTCCTGAGGTCCTCCATGGGCTGCAGGGGGACATCCTGCCTCACCATGGTCTCACCACCAGCTGCAGAGGAATCTTGGCTCTGGCTCCTGCACCTCCTCCCACTCCTCCGAACTGACCTCGGTGCCTCCATGTTGTTTTCTGCTCATATCTTCTCACTCACNACAAGGCAAGGATTGTTTTGAATTCCTTCTTAAATCTGTTATCACTGAAGTATTACCACTTTTTATTCGGCTAGCAGCATATCCATCTTTGCAGCCAGCCAGACATTGGCCCTGCAGGACATGATGGTGGGGCTTCTAGCAGCTTCTCACAGGAGCTATCCCTGTATGCTCCCCCGCTACCAAAAACCAGGCCTTGCAAAACAACTACATATTTTTTCTCCTTAGGCCTCAGTCTCCTCATCTTTAAATAAGAACAATCACAATGCTACCTTTGCAAAGTGCTGCACTAATGTCAAGAGAGACTCATCACTCTTGAAAGAGCTAAGTTTAGATGCAGCACAATCTGAATTTAGGACAAAACTAAACTCAGATGGTCTTCTAGTGATGTTGAGCAGCAAACATTTTCTCTTCAGCCTCATTTTTACTCTCCAGGACCACTGTAGTGCCTACACCATTCCCCTGTGAGAGCCTGGGAGAGGTAGTAAGGATATGGAGTTAATCATCTAAGCCTTTCTTGAACTTGAAAGACTACGAGACATGCTCTCAAACAAGACATAATAAGAAACCATACCTTCATTACAAACCCTTCATTTAGGGAGTTGCACAGTAAGCAAATATCTCCTGTTCACGTTATGCAGCCCCTGGGCAAATTGCTCGGATTGCACAGCCTCATCTGAGCCATATGCACACGACATTCAACACCACCTATCATTCCTCACATTCACCCTGCCATCAAATGGTCCAGGACCTCTACAAAAATAGTTTCTGGATTAATACTGTCTGGTTGAAACAGAGCAAAACATACATGAGACTGATGAGTAGAAGAAAGTGTTTCTGAGGTGCTTGGAGCTATGGTGCTATTCTCTTCGGCTAGAGCACATGCCCAACGCTAAGAAGCTGGCTTGAAGCTAAGAAATCCACCTGAATTCCCTGGGTACATGATGCGCCTAGGGCTGGGGTCTCTGTTATCTCTATTGGATTAGAGACTGGAAGACTGTAATTTAGCATTAGCTTTTTCATACACAAAGATATAGTGCATCTGAGTTTACAGAAGAGACTACTGTAGTTTTTATGCTTTAATCCTGATTATTACTTGATACATGTTAACATTAATGACACATCTTCAGGGTTCCACAATGATCTGTGTTAATTGCAAGACACAGATTCACCAGCTCTCAAACTTCTTCCATGAATTAGGGGACTGTGTTTTCAATACAAAAGCAACTATTGCAGATACTCTTCACAGTTTTCCCAAGTTACGTGTTGTTCCTAGAACCAAGCTTAGCGTAAAATGTTCCTGTCATGTTTTGACAGGGAATTGGCTGTATTAGCATGTTCTAGCTTAAGCATTCACAGGGTGCACCCCGAAGGATTACTCTTAATTAAGTAAAATTAACCTGAAATTAAAAAATTATTTAAAAAATTATTTTATTTTGTATGGTGTTTACTTTATCATACTAGAAGTTACAAGTAAGAATTTTGCTATCTTGTATCTGTTCTTTATTGTCAATTCATATGCTTTGGCCATTCTTAAATATTTGCCAATGGCTTTAGTTAACAAAATAACTTTAACTTAGTATTTGTAATACTGTAGTTATTCCCTACAGTAATAGATTGTTTAGGTAACACTGCAAATACAGACAGAACCTTATCTATTAATCGAAGACAGAACTGGCACCAAGAGTGACCTCAGTATTTGAATATAATGGACATTTTAAATGGTGCCAGCAGCTCCGTGTGTTACTGTGCATCACAACCCCCTGCCTGCTCTCCCTGGGAAGTACGAGCATTTACAGAGGCAGAGCAGCCCCCGGCTCGGCTGTGGGCAGCGGGCAAAGAGGAGGGGCACAGCCGGCTCACAGACCAGAGGCACTGCCACCTTCCCCATCCCCAGGCTGAACCAGCAGCACTGCGCCTCTCTGCTGGTTGCTGGAGGCCACTGAGTTGACATGGATCACCGAAGGGGTGTGTACGTGGGTGGTGTGGAGCCAGCGGCTCTGGCCTGGGGCCAGCAGGGAACCTGCCAATGTCAGGGATTTGCAGAAACGCAAGCTTGGTGGAAGAGAGACAGAGGATCTTGTCCTAAAGGTCATAGTGATTTATATTTTATACTGCGAATATGTTTTTGACAACATTTCTGACAACAGTTTAAAGAAGAGTACACCATTTTTCTCAAGGCTAAACTGAATTAAGAAAGCAGTAACTCTGGTTGTGTACTAAAATTACAGCCACTGGCATTACAACAAAAACTGGTAGAAAACAATGTATTACTATGTAATTTAAAACACTATGTATTACTTTTTGTCTTTTTCTGATGATCCTTGCCAACAGCTTCATTCTGAACACTGTTGCTCACAAGAAAACCAGGGTATTATGGCATAAAGGAACATCAGGTCTTCTGACCAAGCATTTTGGTATCAGCTCCCACAGTCCCCACACACCCACACACCCACCAACCCAGTCTAGACCTTCAGCAACCCTTTCAGCTCCCACAGGCTTGACAGTACTGGCATGAACCTTTACTCTCCAAAATGGCAACCATGGAAACATGTACTGATGACAAAGAATGGGCACATTCAAGAGCCAGGCATTTCTGCTAGGAGCCTTAATTGATGTTGCCTGTCACCATAGTGTGACTTTAGATTTACCCGCAAAACTAATAAAATCTAATAGAGATTTCTTTGTTAGAAATTATGCATGAAGTTAACGCTAATTTGACTTGGGCCTTTGCAGCTTCTCACTGGTAAAGATAATGGCTTCTGGCTTCCATTTTACATGAGTGACCTACACACAGACAATTTTACCTCAAATGACCAAAATCCTTCTGCAAAATGTAGTAATATTCGTGAATCAACTTGTATTAGACAAAATGCAACAATTCAGATGAAACAAACACAACTCCTGACCCTGAAAACTGAAACAGAGAGTGAAGTGTCCACTCAGTGCAAAGGGGTACTTTATTCATATATATCATAATGCAAGCATAAGAATCACCTCAAAACAAGTTCAATATAATGACTATGTACTGTTGACTTTTATTTTTGTCTCCAGGGAATAGTGTTTACTTTGCTTTAAAATTTATATGAGTCATTTTGTTATGTCCCTCTTTTTAATTAGTCTGAAGGATACAGTCATTTGAGAAAGAGAGCGGAAATCAATTCTGATTCGATACTGATAGCTACTGTGCGATGTAAACTGTGTGTTCTTTCTAATTAAAAGTAAACACGTGCAGTTCTAAAGTCCAGCAGTGATGACAACTACTAGAAAGGATTGCCTAAGACCTGGTCAACTGATCCTTGTGAACCTTTTGTTCATACCGTAGGTGAGCTTGTGCAATCTGTCTCAGGTGAACGCCAGTTGTAACTGACTTTATTTTAGGTCATCTTCAGAGAAAAGACTTGACAAGAATGTGGAGAGCTCTGTAATACCTCCAGTTACCCATTAACTATGTCCTTCTGATAGCTAATCAATAGCATTGCATGGAGCCAAACACACTGCACTGAACTGCCCCTCTTCCAAAAGCCAAGTCTTGGTAAATATTTAATGGCAGTAAAGGTGTTTTGACTCTTATCAATCTGATATGTTAAAGAACTCTTGAAAGAAACTTTATCTTGCTTCTCTCTGCATAAATTGTTCGGTCACAATTTTAGTCTTATGCAAAAGCACCTAAATTAATGATCTAATGCTTTTGAATCAAGGCTTTGGACAGAGAAAATGTAGTTTCAATGCACATGTCACAAAATAAAGAAAAACCAAAGTTTATTTCCTTGATAAAATGCCAACTAGAAATATACATCAAGGAACCCAGCCCTTTATCCTGTAGTAGTAAATACTGCACCAAACCCGCTCAAAACCTGTTATACAAGTGCACATTTGAGATTTTCTTACAAGGCTCCAGTTTCTGTAAAATTCTTAGCTCTCATTCACATCAAGACGATGTAGGATTTTTAGCTTCTTTTCATCAGGAGAAAAAAACCAACTCTGAAGTCATTATAGTAAACTCCAGAGACTTTTTGTACCCACAGATTGAATATTCCCATCTTCAATTAGCTATATTCTCATCTAATGAGTTTTATTAAGCATGTTTCCATTTTCTATTTTTTCTATACAAAGCAGCTTGTCTAGATCACTAACAAAGAAACACTTTTGTTCTGATCCTTTAACATCTACTGCAGGTACCCCTCTGGAACAGCCAAGTAGGATCCAAACATCTTCTTAGATACTTAGATGGGCTTATTCCATGCTTCTGTGCTAATGTCACGGGATGAAGGGTGGAGGAGTCCTCTGACTCGCCCACGGCACAATCTTCCCGCCTTTTCTGCATGATTCAACTTCAATATGAGCCTAAGTATTTTGAAGAAACTGATTCAGCAATGGATCCAAGCTTTTTCTCGGGAAATAATCTGGGAATAAAACATTGATAGTGTTTCAGTTTCCAAAATGTGAATCACTATAAATATCTTCCCAGAAGTATAAGCATTATTTTTTTCCCAGTGTTTACATGGCCTCCTTTGTGCTCTTGATGCCATTCAATAGATTTCAAGAATAAAGATCACAGGAATAATTCCCAAACACTGGCATAGATAAATTGAACATCCTGAAGTTTTTCAATCACTAGTAATTGCCTCTGGTGAAAGCAGTATTAATTAAAATTATAAAGGCATATAAGCCAATCAAGCAGTAAAGCACACAGCACCATTTAGGAATGATCAGCTGAAGAAAGCCTGTTACTAAAAACCTCAGAAAATATCTTGTACTTCATACAATGTTATCTTTATAAATCAGACATGATCGTGAATTTTATGGCTGTCCTGATTTGCTATTGTGATCGCTTGGCTTAACTCCTCCACTGAATCAGAAAAGCAAGAGACAAAGCTGTCTTGGACCCAGAGCTGGAAGCCAGCCCTGTCTTCCAGCATGGCCAGAAACATCCAGCTGAGGAAGAGTCTCTCCAGGAGAAGGCAATTAGAAGAAATACAAAGAATGTAAATGTGTTTCAAAGTTTAAATAATTGAATACATATGGTATTTGAGAGAGGGATGACCTAATGGATGAGCTGAGCAGCCCTAAAGCTAGAAACCCTCAGTGTGACAAACCTGAGAAAGGGAATTACATGGGGTTCTGCTCCTTGTCCCTGCTTTCTTGCTGAATGATTCAGTGGGTTAAAAAAAATCTTTGAATTATTTTTTTAAAAATGAAAATGTAACTTTTAAAATTTGAGGTTACTTCCTTCACTGCTCCAGGAAAATAAAACAGAGTATTTGAACAGTTTTGTCTGATCTTTCTCACAGGTGTCACTGAAAAATATTATGCAACTCTGATGAAAGGCAAACATGGTGCCCTGTGCTCCAGCCCATGCCCAGCCTTGGTCACCAGTGAGGTGCCCGTAAGTGAGGTACTGATGAACTCTAGGTGAGTGTGCCCAGCATGTTTTCCCCGCTTCCTTGGTACTGTGCACAGCCACACGTACCACTCTGCAATGGCTGGTGACTCACTAGAAGGACTGCACGTGCTGCAGTCTGAAATCCGTCCTCCACGCGGGTACGGACACCCGTAATGCCGACTTTAACGCCACCACGGCTTCTCCCATGCAAAGACGCAGTTGGTTTGGGAATTGCTCTGCAGATACACACTTAGCAACTCACCTCCTGAAGGGCATGTAAATGGCACAATGGCAACGTATCGCTACTCAGCAAGTCATGTCTTACCTAGCTGCTGCTGCCAAACCCTTACTCATATAAATCATACAGCTCCTTGGACAGTTAAGCGCTATGAAACAAGGCAGTTAAAGTGATGGCTTAAATGATAAAGGGAGCGCCTGGGAAATTTAATATAGGGGAAGTCTGCTTCCCTATTGTACCAATGCTTACTGAAGCAACTGGGCAGACTTGTCTGGGCCATTCTCCTTAACGTGAAACAAGGACACACGCTAAGGGAATGATTTAGTGGATTGGGGATAAGAGCTCTGTCTTGAATTCCCTCTTCTATTTCATGTCTTCTGTGGTACTGAGCAAGTCACAACATGCAAACCTCAGTCTGCCATGCTGAAACTGGGAGTAAAGTGTCTTTCACTAGCTCTTTTCCTTCTTTAAAATCTATGCTTTGAGGATCTTGGATAACTTCTTGTTACTTACATGTGATGTATTTTGGAAACCTGAGGCCCTGATTTGGTTCAGGTCTCAGCGTCAATTATTCTTCATGGAAAGACACAAAAGAGCCAATTAACAGTATGCATGTGTTAAAAATGCAAGCAACTTGGTTAACTTCAGCAGACAGATCCATGTCTGAAACCTTAACAGAAAAAACAGTTTTTCACAAGTTTTTGCCTCCCCACTGCAGGTTCAGCCACCCCATGAGGCGTAGGCAGTGACAGCAGCCTCCTGTGCTTTGTTGATCTGCTGCAAGCACAAAGATCCTTGTTTCCTGAGAAGACGTTCTTGCCTTGCTCCCAAGCAAAAGGGGCCATCAAGTGGATACAGCCCATTGACTGGAAGCCAGAACACACAACTTTCAGACCTCTTCAAAAATGACAGATTAGACTGGTGGCTGCTGGAGAAAAATCAGTGAAGAGAAGCTCCCAAGCGTAGGGGTTGGAAAGAGGCTATAAAGAGTGTTAAATTCATTTCTATATCCTAAAACCTTTAAATCAGTTTCCCTCACTTCTCTCTTCCTTTACCCTCATGAGTTTTGTCCACTGTGCATTCACGAAAATCTGTAAAAGAATAATATAGTTGTGCACTTAAATTTAGCCTGGGTGAAGAGGAAAACAACATTTTTCACTTCATGACAAAAGAGTTCACAAAAAACCCTGCAGTTTTTTCTTTTTGCCAGCATACCATTTCTCCATGACCAGCAGGTGAAGTGAAATACTGTAGTAGGAAATGTATTGGTTGCACTGAACCAAAGAATTAATTATTTTCTCAGGACCTGACAAGGAAACTGAATAAGTATGAAAGCTCTTGTGAAATCTAGCCAACACGGAATTCAATACTCTTCAATTCCTTATTTATTTTTTGAACAGGACAAGATAATTATTGGTATGAATACTGCCTACTATGCCTATACACATCCAACACATATTAGACCCTCCTCTGATAGGAGCAGTTACATTGCTGAAGAGGGAGAACCGAATTCCTACATCACGACAGTCCTCATTCTACTGTCACAACTGTAGAAGTACAGTAAAATGACTCTTTCAGTAAAGACAGTAGGGAAGAAGAGCTAAATGGAAGAATATGTATTTTTGTATCTCCACCAAAACCCTTAGGATGGAAGTACCTTTTACAGAATGTGATTGAAACAAACAGAACATGATGTTACATGAGTCTGCATAACATTCAGATCCAGTCTAGCTCAGAAGCAAAAGAGGAGAAATCAGATAATATGAGCCTTGTTATCCTCCTTCTTCACACTCCTTTTGGTGAGGGACAAATTCACAGCACTTCTTCCTCTTTAGTGAAAGATTCTCCCAGTTTAATCTTCTTTGATGATAGTGGAAGCCGTTAAGGCATTTCCCATTAAAAACCAGAAGAAAGCCTAGTGAAGACTGCCTTGAATTTATTTGTATCAAGAAGCTAAAGGCTGTGGCCATAAGTAGGTGCTATTCTGGCTGCCTAGTACAACTAAATACTTCCTGGATATCTTGCTGCTTCCAGAAGAGAAAGAATGCAAGAAAATACTACTTTATACATCCAAAAAGAGGGCCAAGAAGAAAAAAGTTCCTTCAAGTATAAAAAGAAACAATAATTTACCTAGATGTTTGAAATTTTGGCCTCAACCTTGCTTGTCTCAATGGCCATGGAATGAGTATGACACAAGTCCTTCATGGTATATTTTCAGTACAAGGTACAGAGTTTTTATGTTAATGAGATATGTAAGATCAGAATCAATGAATCAACATCATGATATGCCCCTAAGTTATTTTTTCATGGACAGCAGGTGAGCGGATGTCATTCCTCTGTTTAATCAGGAGTTAAAGCGTGTACAGTAATTCCTTATTTTCACAATATTCCTTCTGACAAAGATAACAACCATAAGAATGGCTCCCAGCTGGCTAAACCTGACATACAGGTTTTGTTAATAAAAAAATGCATGACTTAATTAATGAAATGGATCTATTAAGACTGTCCCCCAATCAACCACAGTGGCCCCACCTACAGCTGAACTTCACATGACCTATCTTATGCAAAAAGAATTGTAATAACTTGCACTGGAAGCTGCTATAGAGGAAAGGTTGTTATGAAGAAAAAATATGACTTAGAAATGCATGTAATGCCCCTAGAGGAGAAAGCTTATATTTTCACTTGTACTCAGTGTTTCCTTTTACAGTGAATAATTGAAACAATTTTGCTAAACTGTGTAAAATTATTTCACCAAGAATAATTACATTTGATCTATTAGCACCTGATACTATCTATTGTCTAAATTGCTTGCATTCAATCCATGAGTAATGTCAACAGTATTAACATCCATTATGGAAGAATTAGCTGAGTAAAAATAATTTTTAAATGTTGACATTCTTGTACCCTTTATCTAGCACAATGTTCAAAAGAAGTATCATTATACCAACATATTCTTGGATTTTTTTTAAGCCATGTCGTTATTTAAGTCTGCAAACTCAGGGTCTTTAAAATCACAAAAAATTTGCCTGTTTTGCTCTGGCAAGTATAAATCTGTCGCAATCTACTCATTTTATGTTCTTCTCTGTTCCCATCTAGCTGTCCCACACTAATTGGCTGTCCAAATTCACCTCCATCAACTTTGGCAGGATCAACACCTCCTTCACTAAACCATTTTTTTTCCCCCAAACATAAAGAGCTGCACTGTTACAAACAGAAAGAAGGAACTCTACAACCTTTCTACAACAAAGTTACATATATATATATATATATATTCATTAATTTGATCACACACACACATACACCCCAAACTGAACTAATACAACAGCAGATACACCAGCAGATACCTTTTTAAAAATCTCTTGCAGCCTCATTCCCATTTCAAAGTTTTCCAAATCCACGCTTGCCTTTTAGCAGAGGAAATCCTATGAACTGTTTAACATTACATTCTCACTGAAAGCAATGAATGCCACAGTCTTCTCCAGAATAAAAAGCTACTTTCTCTCCTTGGAATAGCAACTTTACAGTAATTTGGAGGAAGCAGGAGAAACAGTTGGTCATTAAACTTTATATTAATGGGACACTGACAGTGTATGATTCGTCTGGAAAAGGCAGTTCTGTACTTTCATTTCAGAAGGACTGCTGCAGTACAATAGCTATGGTGATAAATTTAGGCTTATCGCACTTAATATTTAGCAGAATCTAATAAGGAAAACTTGAATCAATGTACTTTCCAAAAAATGCATGAGTAGCACTATTTACATCTTACAGCTAGGGAAGTCGAGAGGCAAAGAAAAAACATTCCAAAAGAGGCCCTTCATTTCCACTCCCCAGATGGATACCTTTAGGACTTGATGTTTACAACTTTCAGGAACTTGCAACTCCAGAAGAAAACAATGACAAATCAGAACATTCAAAGCAGGAATCCCCCAAGCACTTTAGCAGAATGTATAAAACCATCTACTTCTCCAGACTCATGTTGCTCTTGAAGTCCTGCTCAGTTCTCTGGAAATCCCAGGCCTGAGAATATGGGTGGAGCATTTGGGAGCACTTTCCTGTTACATGGCATTGTTAGAAATGGAGCTTCTGCAGAGCTCAGAAAAATGATCAAAAAAAGAAGCGACATCGGCTACATAGGATGCTGGCTTGATTGGTAAAAAGTTTTATGTGATACCCTGGATTGGAGGAAAAAGTGATTATTATAAAGTCTGATACATTAGGAGATATAAAGAGAGATATAATTCCTAAGGAGATAAATTCTGTCTTCTCCCAAGACACTGTGAATCTGTTCTTTATAGTTTTCTTTCCCAATCCTAGTTTTTCATGATCTATTGAGCCTTAAAATCATCACTTTGATGAAAGTTTTATGCATTTCCTTACTCTGAAGTTCTGACTAATTTAGGTGATTAGGAGGCAGAACAGTAACAGAGATAAAACAACAGGACCACTTCAGAGCACACTTAAATTAATGTGAGAACTCTCAAGTCCAAGGTAAATATGTCTGTTCATAAGGAACTCCAGAAATGGAGACACTAAGAGAAACAGGTATGTTCACTATATTCTGAGCTTTTAGTGTAGACTTTAGTCTTGTTTTGCCTACTTTGTAGAAAATGAGCTCTTAGTTTTGTCTGAGGAAAAAAAAGTAATTCACAGGAGTCTGAAGAACAGAAGCAAAATACTTATGCCTAGAGCTAGGGAAAATGTGACACAGGTCAGAAGTAATTTGTAAGAGCAGAGTAGATGACAGGATTGTTTAGATGGTGGACAAAAAGCTTTTGGACTCACAAATCAGATATTTTATAAAAAATGAAAAACAAAATCAGCTCACCAAAATAATCAGAATCCAGAATCTGATGTACTTTCATCAAAAGACAGTAACATCTCACTTATGTTTATGACAAACAAAATTCACGGGCTGTTCAGGTGCAGGCAAGCCTTCAGAGGGAGACTCTGGGAAAAGAAATGGAGTATGGCATTCTCCGAGTAAATATGGTGTGTGTGTGGGGAAGAACTTCAGTTGCCAGCCCCATCGAGTCCTGACAAAAGGAATGTGAGAGCTGTTCCCAAGGTGAAAGAAGACAGGCTGAACAATGTGGCTAATGGGATCACATTGAGCTAATGGGATCACCATGACTTGTTTTACTTCTGTTGGTGCATGTCAAAACTGTGATGTTAAAGCAGTAGGCTAAATCTTGAGGCATTTTGGAGAGAATTCACACATTTTCAGATTTTGAGACTTGTGTAGAGAGAGTTTACACTTCAAGTTCAGAAATTTGTAAACTGTGAGAGCAGATTTTCTTCTGTCAGAGAAAGAAAAAAAAAGAAACAGAAGGTTTGAACGTGTTAGTATCTTATTAAAAGACATTTAATGCTGCTGCCCTCACATAGGCCTGTAGAGGTTACAGACACCTCGCACTTGCACAAGCCCCCAGTTGCTATCTCTCACGATCCAGGTGTAGACAAAAGAATAAACACAGTCATGCTGTAGCACCCAACTACGCTATGGCAGGTTTAGATTTGGCAAGTATTGACCAACACTTGGGAATGCTGTAAGTAATATTACTGATTTCTAAAAGCTCTGGAAACTTGCTTATAATGCTCTTGATTATGGTAACCTGAAAGTATTCTACAATGATCCTTGGTCAACACATAAGGATTTAAAAATAGAATTGTACAGGTCAAAATGATCCAGCTCTGGCACCTACAGTTAAAATATTTCTCCAGAAAATGACTGGCTTTTCAAAGGGGCACTTGCAGATCCCTTCCCAGCTCCCTACATGCCAACTCAGGTGTCTAAACTGACTGAAAATTTTGGCTGCACTGTTTAACAGGCAGATCTGCTGGGAGGTCTCTTGTAACCAGATTTTTTAAAAGCCTCATATTATTGGACAGATACTGGCCCAATTCCAATCCACAACTGCAAATCCAAAGAAACAGCTCAGAGCAAACGAGCAGCCTTATTAGCTTTTAAAGATTTCATTTTCAAGAACTCAAGACCCTTTATTGACTAATGAAAGGTTGGGTCCCCAAGCCCACAGACTGATGTTGCCTGGAACATATTTTAATCATTTTGGAGTGCTAGCAGCCATCTGTCTAAAGAGCTTTGATCACATAAATGCACTCTGAACTGCAGCTCCTTCCGACTCCAAACCCTGTCCAAAAGCCAAAGGGAACCCGCAGGCAAGGCAACTTTGAGACAATTCAAAGCCTTGCAGTGTGATAAGGCTGCTTTTATTATTTAGCACATCATTAGATTTAATGACACCACAGATAAGAGATACACTAAAAAGATACCATTGTCATAGCCTATCTTTTAACAGTAACATCCAGCTGTGACTTTGCTTTGTTTCTACCCAACACTTGTTACTTACTATGCTACTTTAAAAGAATAGTTAAATGAAATAAAAGGAATTTTTTTCCCTGCTGCAAACATCAGAAATATTAAAAAAAAAAAGTACCTTACAAAAAATAATACAAAAGACAAATTAGGGCTTTTTTTTAATACTTTCCTACTTAGTTTAAAAAAAGAAGGTACAGAAGACAAGTAAAGAAATCCCAAATAATCTATTGTATTTTCAGTTTAGACTACTGACTATTGGGCAGATATTGCTTGCACATACAAGTCTACTTGGATCAGCACTGAATACAAATTTACACTGAAAAGAGCGAGATCCTTCATAGTTAAAGCTCTTAACATTCTAACATTTATGAAAAAATTTTACAAAATTCCCATTATTATTTCCTATTCTTGAAACAATTTGGTCATCTCAAAGCTTATTTTGTAGTGATCAGTGTTTTTGTTGTGGTGTCTCCTGAATGGTACAGACACATGCTATTAACCCTGAAAGCTTGGGAGCAATGACAGTGCCAAGCATGAAGAAAAACTATTTAAATTACCAGAGTCAATAAATTACTCTCAAAAATCAAAGCAGCAGCCCTAAGAGGGTGGCAAAAACTGCATACAAATATCTCTCCTGATGACAGGAGAGACACAGTGGTGGATCCTGTGTGACAGACCACAACTTTATTTCCTCCAAATGTCAGCAACCTCAGTGAGTTCAACACCCAGAATACAGTGCTTGCAGGTTTCTCTTCCGAGACCTCATTCTTGGCTCTTTTACTTACTCAGGACATTAGCCACCAGTAACCAGGAGAAACTTTTATATTGCACAGTGTAATAATGTATTTTTCAATTCACTAACTGTCATACTAAGTGTGGCTAGCTAGTAGTGTGAAGAAGGTGAAATAAACAAACAAACAAACAAACACAGGACTTCTTTGTCATTCATTAAAACATTTTTGTGTGGCCATGCTGCAAATGCTGATACAGCACAGATTAAGAGAAAAGAAGACAAAATCATAACATGAAGTGGGTCAGGTAGGGGAAGAGCTTTTCTAACTCTTTGCTGTCAAAGAAAATATAACACTGATGACTCACTCAGCATAACTCCCTCCATCTCTTTCTGTGGCTTTTCCTTCCAAACTCAGAGCCAGAAAAGCCCCTCTGCTAGTGAGACAGCAGCTGCATATTCCTGCTTACATGCTTTCTTGGTGGTGTTAGGAAAAAAACAAGTTCTCTGCGCTAATTCTCCTTCCTGTCATGACCATGTAAACTGCAGCTTATAGAACCAAGATATTACTAGTATGCTACATTTTAGTCAAATATTTGAGAGACTCAGAATTGTGCAAATCCCAGTAGGCCACTGGAAAACTGTGGTTGAAGCTTCCAAGTAGGTCTCTATTCTAAAAATGACAGCCTTCACACCTATGCTGGATGAATTACCCGTACCAGAGGAGTCATCATTATGGGATGCTGGACACAGGTTAAAAACCTTAAGCTTCCAATACACAAGACCTCTATCACATTAGTTAGAAAAGCAGCTTGTGGATGGGAAGTAAAAATGGAAATTTTTCCAGTAAAAGGCATCAGCATGACATGCATAAAAAAGCTCTAAGTTCAGATGGGTACTGAATAAAGAAAATACTTTACTCTTGACTTCTGTCTTTGTAAACACAACAGGTGGGCAGCCTTCTGGTTTGTGTTCTGTGACAAGCAGAGGACTTCTCCTGCCACCTGCATTCTTAGATACTCCCTAACAGTTTTCCACTGTGAGCAGTGTTAAGCGCAGAGTAAGAAAAGCAGTGTTATGTCTAGCACTGGCTGAAAATTGCTCATGTGGAAAGTCTTCTCACCAAAGTTTTTTTTATTTGGAGATGTAAATTCCGACATAAAAAATATATTGTCAACCTGTGGTAAATTTCTAAGTGAAAATTTTCCTTTCACCCTAATATTTCAACTTGAAATGCCATTTTGTTTCAGTTCTTCAGCTGAAGAGAACTTAACTGAAACACATCAAAGTGATGATTTTTCAAAATTATTGAATTGACATTTTAACATAAAAACATGTCCTGTGAAAAACCAACAAAAAATGAAATGGCATTTAAAGTCCTCCTGACAATGTTATTACTTTATTTCTAAATATCATATTAACAGCAAAAGAATTCCCTTTCATACAATATTTATAGGGCAAGCCAAATTCTTTTTTTACACTCTTAGATTTTCTTTCTAACTTCTCATGGGAAAATCTGTCTTCCAAATAGCTCTTATTACACACACAGTCTTCCTGTGTTTCTTTAACTTGCTCTAGAGAGGGCTGCTTCTTATCCTGTATCTGTTTTCCTTCTCTCATTTTAAAGTAAGAATACCTGCAATCTCATAGTCTCTAAAGGTGTTATGCAAAAGGGTAAAACTTCTTATCCAGTTTATACAAATAAAGCAGCTGAAGCAGAGTTCAGTGATGTGATTCATCTATATTCATCCACTATTTCAACTTTTCAATGGCAAACTCAGAATAGGTAGTCTTTAGCCATATACCCTTTCTACCAGAAAACAGATTTCAAAATGCTGCATATGCTCTTCACAGATTCACCAATTTTGATTTTGAGTATTCTTACATTGCATAGAATAGATATGAACTTTAGTAATCTCACCATCCTAATTTTTCCAAGTATATCTACAGGAGTAGAATACTTTGCATTGCTATCTACTCCAAAACTACCAGTAGCAGTCAGTGGGTTGACTGCAGGTAGTTCTCATGGAGACTTTAAACTTTCCAAGAACTCCATTTTACTAGGCTTTAACAACTTTGAAAAACAGCTCCTAGACATCCCTATGTGCTTATTTCAAAAAGCATAGAACAAGTTACACTTTCTAGACTTTTTCAGCTCACTGAGAAACCAAGGACGTCACAACAGGAAATCACATCAAGGTGAAGGAATCAGCCAGGCTAAGGACAGCTGTGAACAGAAAACTAGCAGGGCCATGTATACAGACTTGTGAGACCATATCAGCATACAAGGAATTCCTTTCTGTCAAGCAAATTGTTGCTCTTAGAGAAGAACAGAAACTCATATGAAAAGGCCCATCACAACCAAAACAACAAAGTAAACGTTGTTTTAGTTCACGACAGCAAATAAGTAGAGAAGAAATCTGCTCAAGTCTGATAAAATACAGTGTAAGGACCTGCAGAGTGCTTCTAGCTTTAATGTACTTGGCACAAAAAATGACTGGTTGGTCCTCAACTAATCTGAAAAACTTAAGAAACTTTGCCACTATAACACACCTAATAACAGAAGCAGTAGTGGAATTAGCACAGTACATGTTACAAATTAAAACTGCATCACGGAGTGTGTTAGGCACTTCAGTTCATAGTTATGCTGCCCATGTTTCTCCTCAGACCTGCTGCTTAGTGTTTCTATTGGCAAGGCACCTGTGAAGGCCAAGAGCCAGCCCCTGGAAACATTAGGCACAAAGATTTCATGAAGTGTAGGCCAGACCAATCCATGTCTGAGTCAACAGCAGCACAAGGCAATTTGAGTGTACTGCATTTTCGCTGCAGGAATGGCGTGAGGCGGCTTGTTATTCCATCAGGTGCCTGGGATCTTTGACAGTTCAGTGCTTCCTCTTTCTCAAAGTTTTCATAAATCACTAAAGCTGGGTTGGAAATTGTTTTTCCATGCTACAGGTTTTTTTCCCAGTGAGACAGGGAAACTTTCAAAATCATGTAAGGGCAAAAAGCAAAACACTCAGAAGTAGTTTTTTGTGTGTGTTTCTAAGTGAATGAGAGACAGAGAAAGCTTGGAGAGCACTCTGATGGCTAAAATATTTCACTGGGAGGCAAAAAATGGACACCCCTCAGCCCCCAATAGGTTCAGATACTGCTGTGCCTTTTCATTGCCTGCCCAATTGCCACTGTAAACACCAAGTCTATAGTATATACTGGAGTTTCTCTCCACCATCCCTCTTCTTTGCAAATGGTCAAATATTAATCGGAGTACAGATGTGAGTCTGGTCTGCCATGCTCCCAAGAAATTTTTCTATCCACTGATTTATTTATAAAGTCAGTCTCTCTGATTATATTATTGTTAGACAGTTGAACAAATGCAGAAACTGAGACAATAATCAATTCCAGGCTGGAGAACAAGAAGTCTGGGAATGGGGCAGGAGGATAATAAATCCAACAAAGCATGAAACACACAAGGGTAACAAGGATAACATGGCAGGGCACTGCCTCTACTGCTCACCTGCACCAAGCCACTGAGAAATACAATGAGCCATCTCAGTAGCGCCAGTAAAACTTCAGGCAGCTGCTTTGACAATGCAGAGTAGCTCACTGATCAGCCTTCCCCCCTTCAGCTGTCTGATCCAGTTCATGAAACAGCCCCCAAACCTTGGACTTTTATCTCCTCTGACACTGACAAGAGCTGTGATTGCACAAGCAATCAAGTGACAAAGGGAAAGAAGACATAGGGAGACAGGGGCTTACTAGTGGGAAAATGCTTATGAGACTACAGAGTGAGAAAGACCCACCAACCTAAAATTCTGATTCTTTTGGGGCTGCTGCACCTCACTGGAAAGTGGCACAAAACAGGGGAGGAGAAGACTGAACACACAGATTCTAAATCCCAGATCCAAATTACCAGGGTGTTGGCTCCCCCCACCCCCACAAATCGACTAAAAGTTCACCGAAACCTCCATGGGTTGCTGAGAGAAGGTGTGATTTTAACCAATCTGATTTAAAAGACAACAGAGTTCCCCTACCCTGATTTTCTACTAATTTTAACACTCAGTTCAATAAACAGAAAGATGGTCCCTGACTCTTTCTTTATAATAATGAAAGACAAATAAAAACCTTATTGTTCCCTTACAGAGTTATTGTTTTTTCTGTGTTTGGCTGTATCAAATTGGAGCAGGTTAGGTTCCTGTGAAACACATATCACACTCTCTCCCACTACATAGTAGAGCCAAGCGCCTCATCTCTTCAGTATAAAAATGAAACTCTTCTATGCTTATAAGTGGGAGATGTAATTAGCTCAAGGTTTCATGCTTAATGTCATGTGTCTGAAACTCTTGGATGAAACAGAAGTCACTGCTGCAAGGACAGAGAATACTTGAAACACAACTGCTGTCTTCTCCATGATCTCCCCAAAACTGTTCTGCAAAAAGAACAGTATGGTTTACAGTGATACCATTACCTGGTCATTCTTCTTAATGACGGTAATTATACCATGTTACATCAAAAGCAACTAGTACTGAAACAACGACAGCAACTGCCAGAACAGGAGCAAGCAGACAGGATGAAAAGAGCAGGAAAATGAGTCAACGGCCATAACTGAAAAAGTGAGATAAAAACACAGGCATGGAAAGACCAGTTCTCTGAGGTAAACTGCAGGGACAGGTGCTCATGGTAGCCTGCTATTGCTTTAGAGGAAGGACTAAGATCACCACTCTGCATTAGTGGTTGCAGCTTCACTAATCCGACTGTAAATGGGTTCCACTTCATTTGGGCTGGGAAGTTGGATGTTAGAGCAGCCCAACCTTCTGCTACATATCATGTGCCCTGAGAGAAATCTGGACTGAGAGAACTCTGAAAAAGACTGAGAGATGGCAGAACAAACAGCCTGAAATGTTTGAGCAGGGGTCAGTCAGAGTACAGGAGTCTGACTATTTAGTCAGTTGTATTCTGATTTGCTACTGCAGTGGCTGTGGAGATGAATATTGACTTGTTAGATAGAAATAATTTATAGTTTTTAACAGCCCTTAAAACTGGAATGAGAGCAATGGTCTAACAGCAAGAATTACACCATTCTATATCCACACACAGAGTCCATGGAGCATGGTCAAAATGGTACCATCTGAGCATTACATTCTGTAACATCAGACAGCAAATTATAGAAAGGAAGTAAATTAAACACACAGAATTGTATTCAAAGCTTGACTAGAAAACAGTCATTTTATAAAGGATGGGAAGTAATGCCTTACAAAACATCTTTCTTCATCTATTTCTCCTCTTACAGCATGATTCAGTTCTGTAATTAAAATGAAAATTGAGTTTGTCCCTGTGCCTATAAGTCTTTCATTTGAGGAAATAATAAAAAACCTTCTGGATTTTCTACTTTCACATCTATTGATTTCAGTCTTTAAAAAGATGAACCTCCATGTCATTTTACAGAGATTTTGTGGGAAAAATATATGGACCTCCATAAAACCAACTGTTATTTAGACCATTTGCTTGTGCCACTTAAATATGAATTCCAATTTAATTGAAATATTGGAAGCAATTAAACTTGTAGACTTAAATTCTGTTAAATCTCTTCAGTAGTTTACAACTTATAAAAGTGATACAACAGGTTAGGGAGCAAGAAAATTGCCTGCATTGCTTATAAAGAAGCTATCCATATTAACTGAAAGTTTGAATTGAAAAATATTTATTTCAGGTCATTGTACTTATGAGTACAAGGGGGCTTACTGAAGTTATTCTTCTATTTCATCACACAACTGTAAAATAAGCCATCTTTTTCTCCCATGCTCACCATAACTTACAGATTCTAATTACTTTGCAACATTGCACTGCTTTTGGCTGCAATACAGTTAATTTTCTTCATAGTAGTTAGTACGAGGCTTCATTTTGGATTTGTCCTGAAAAAAGTGTTGATAACACATGGATGTTTTAGTTATTGCTGAACAGAGTTTACACAGAGTCAAGGCCTTTTCTGCTTTTCACACCACTCCAGCAGTGAGCAGGCTGGGGGTGCACAAGAAGTTGGATAGAGGCACAGCTGTAACAGCTGACTCCAACTGACCAAAGGCATATCCATATATCTATATATATTTATATAGATATATATATATGGGAAGAAGGAACCTGATTATAAAAATGGACAGATCACATAACTGAAAAATATGCAAATAAAAAACTTGTGATGATGTTCAAACAACAGAGGTATGTGAGTAAGAGGTAGTGGGATTAACACTCCCACATATTTCAAAACTGATTATTTGGACACAGCCTTCTTTGGTCACTGAGGATGTATGATTTGCATTAATCTCTAGCTTAAAGAGTACTGTGTTGAAACAATTATATTAGTAAGCTAGAAACTCTACACTATTCCTAACTGTTATGCAAATTTTCACTCCTGATAGGTATTTTTGACTTAGCATTCAAAAAGCACAATTTTCCTTTTGAAACTTGACACAGAGACAACACAAGAAGAACAAAGAGAAGCAGAAAACCTGTCAAACTTTATTTGTAGCCAGCTTCTTTTCTCTTAAGTATCTGAACTAGAGTCTTTCTCCTTTTTTCTTTCATTTCACTTCTCTTTCCTCTTTAAAAAGACTGAAATTGTTCTGGGATGTGCCTTCTTTTCAGAAAATCAAAATTCAGAGAGAAATCAATGTTTTGTCACTAAATCTGAAAAAGTTCGTTTTAATTTTGGTTTATGTCATTCAGGCTTTCCAAGAATCTCCAGTTTCAGTTAGGATTCACTTTTCATTTCACCTGAAAAGAAGTGTGGTTTACAACACAGGCTTCTTTCACAGCTGGAGAAAAAAAAATGAATGTCTTCAAACAGCAGCAGCTACCAGATCACAGAATTGTAGAATAATCAGGTTGGGAGTGACCACTGGCAGTCTCTCATCCAACGAATCTCCTTCTCAAAATGATATCAACTATGAGATCACACCATGTTGCTCATGACTTTATCACATCAGACACTGGAAATCTCCAAGAACAGAGACGGCAAAACCTCTCTGGCAACCCATTCCAATGATGGACAGCACTTGTGGTGAAAAAGTTTTTCTTTATAACCTGTCTGAAACTCTGCTGTTTCAATTCAAGTCAGTTATCTCTCAAGCTGTTGTCATGGAGCACTGTGAAGAGCTCGTCCTTCTTGACAACCTCCACATAGACTCTCTCAGGCTGCCATTAGGTCTCCCTGGAGCCAACAAAGAAAGGAACATTTTTTCTTTCCCAGGCTGTACAAGAGCCGTGCCCTTGGTCTCTCTTTACACTGCAAATTCTATGGCTTCCTGACCATACCGGTGGCCCTCTGTCACACTTGCCCAAATTTATAGATGTCTTACTTTACTGGGGACCCAAAACTGGATGCAGTATTCAAGATACCAAGAATCTTTTCCCTGGAGAAAATAAAAACGGATTTTTTTTTTTTCACCTGAAGGTGTTCACTTGTTTCCCTCCTTTAAGCATGCCTATGTATACTTACTTCACACATACAGATTTTCTGGACCTAAATATCTCCTCCCTGATTTTGTATAATAAAATGATACTTGGCTTTTCCTGGATTATACTAATGTTAGTGAAAGGCAGTTTGATATAAAAATACTTATTTTAATGCTATTGTTTACACATGTATGCATTCAAAAATATTTAATATATGCACACAGACATTACTTTTGTGACCAAATCCCTAAAATGTAGTTGTGTGTTAAGGCACAAGTACTAGTGATTTAGGTATCAATTGTGTGCTTTGATGTGAGCCTCTAGTTTTTTGTGGTTTGTTTTTGGTTTTGTTATTTTTTTTAAATTTGCTTCGCCTAAGTTAAAAAATGATGTAGTGACCTGGTTCCAGCCAGGACAGGGTTTGTATTTGCAGTAGTCAGGAGGGGGCACAGCTATGACCCAGAGGTTATTCTATACCATCTCATGTCATTTTTCCAGTGGCAGGGAGAAGGGAGTCTCTTCTGGGGAGAAGGGGTTCCCTGTGGTCAGGGTAGTGTGGCTGTGGTTGGGTTGGGGTGAGAATTTTGCGTGTGAATCACTCTCTCTCTTTTGTACACTTTTGTTATTAATATTTTTGCTGTTACTGTTTGTTTTCTTGTCTCATTGCTGTTTCCAGTAAATTGTTCTTATCTCCACCCCGATCTTTACTTTTTGTGCCTCCAACTCTCCTTTCCATCCTGTTGTAGGGGAAGAGGGAAGGGGAAGGAAGGAGAGAGCAAGCAGCACGTGGTTTGGAGAGTCACAGTGGGTGCTCAAAATTGGGGAGCAGCATTCCTAAACCACGACTCATAGAAATATCAGTTAAAACAAGTAAAAAAAGAATAAAGTATGAGAAAATGCTTTTTCTAATGACAGGGAAGACCTAAGAGCAAAAGAAGAAGTCACCAAATGAAACCAAAATTCCCATGCCCCTGTCATGCTGGCACCACAGAGACAGCAGAAAGTGTGAGAATCTGGCAAAGACATGAGAGAACAGTAGGTGAAGGGAACGTGCACCCTGGATTGTTGCATTGCAGCTTTACCGTTCAGATAAGGATTGGAAAATGTATGGAAGCCTATAGTTTGCTTACTGGGGAATTCTGAAGTACAAGAGAGAAACAACTGCGGGGAAATGGAATCTTGAACAGCAAATCATAGAGCTAACTTACTTGGATCAAAGCAGCAAACTTCCAGCTCAGTCCAAAACAGACTATCTAAAAAACACTCTCAGTGCTTAGTCTAGATTACTGTAGCATGGCAAGCATTAAAAGGAAATAAAAAGGCCCAGCAGACATCTATACATGTGTCCCTTAAGTAGCTTCCATATACAAAACAGAGTGCAAATTTTCACTTGTTTGTGATGGCCTGGGAAACGCACTCTTTACCTTGTAATTCATGATTACCGTGGTCATCCCACCCTTGGCCTGATACAATCCCCAAAGCTTTATGCACGTGACATATACTCTTTGTCTCATTTGGCATGTTCCAAAGCACTGTCACACTGTAGGATGACAGGAGCTGCAGATGTTCACATTACTTAAAGGGAACTGTAACCAAAATGTTAAGAAGTTCATAAGAATCCTCATAATGGTGCAAATAATTTCTAAACAAGGTAAAAGGTAGGCCTGAGACATCAAATGTTGCTGCTTATGCACTTACAGAAGTCCTTGTTGCCTCTTAAATCCACTGCCAGGTTCAACTCCAGGTGTTCTCTGGCCTTTCAAGTCATGTCCCTGCACGCCTAAGACAGTGTCTCCATACAGAGAGGTCGTGGAGTCTCCATACTTGAAGATATTCAAAACCCCTCTGGACATGGTCCTGGGCCACCAGGTCTCAGTGGCCCTGCTTGAGTAGGGGTTGGACAAGATGACCTCTAGGGGTCCCTGCCAACCTCAATTAGTCACTCTGTGGGCCCACTTCAGGACACAGTAGCCTCTAGAAGAGCAAGGTAGGTAGGAGAGAAAATCTTCCAGTTTAGATGTTATAACTTGTATAACTTAGTAGTGATACAATAGTTCTTGCCCTAGGGTATAATCAGGTGAACATTTCCACACCTTATGGATAGATTTTGCAAATGCTGGCAGTTAACTGACAGTGAAATTTTGACTGTTCAAATTAAGAGCTATAAGTTAATAACATGGTACATTCTAATGCTGATTCCTGCAAGTCATTATTGTTAATATTTCTGAGATTTAAAGCATTTACTTGAGTAAACTGCAGTTGCTGCCTGCTATACCTGTTAAACATTATATGTTATGCAAACTTGATAGGCTATGACAAAAATATAACTCAAAAATCAGTGAAAAGTCTCCTACAATGTGTATAGACAAACACAAGCAAATTCTTAATTTCTGAAATATCAACTAAAAAATTGCATTTCATTTAAAATTATCCTACAAAGCCCATTTTAATGAGTAATAAGGACACTATAATAAGTTCTTTCTAGCTTGGTAAATCATGCCATAATTTGTGCACACACTAAATGCTGACCAAATTCATTAAAAGCAATAATCACAAATTGCTTGGGGTTTCTATTCACTATTAACAGGCCTTAAATAAATGCCTATGAGATTTAAGAACAAAAGTTGTTTTTGAAACTTCTCTCCAAGGTTTTAATAAACTTAATGAGAAGGGGAAACTTGAAAAAGCTCTAGAAACCCGAGTATTTTTCACTTGTGAATGCTGAAACACTGAAAACATACACAGTTCTGCTACTGCAAATGTTTTTTAGTCATAACTAACTAGTCCTCTTTATTTCCAATGAGCATAGTATTCACACTATATTTATTATTTACCTCTGTAGCCCACATCCCTCATCACAGACGTTCAGCCTTCAGATTCACAATTTTCTGCTGTGTTGATGCCAATCCTCCTGCCTTTAACCTGCTGGCAACTCTGTACCCCCTCTCACACAGGAGGTCAGGATGAAATGAGAGCTGTAACCCAACATTACTCCATAAAACAACCTAACTCCTTCACTGGACCACACAGAGCTTTTCCTTAGGGACTAAAACCCACTGATCCATGCAAATGTTCAGTGCAGCCCACCTAAATTAATGAGAATGGGTGTTTCTCTCCTTCTACACACTACTACAGAACATAAGGAATTAAATGACACATATATTGGAGATGGAGAAGAAAACAGTCTTTTAGAATTACAGATTTTATTATTTTAAAGTTAGGTACATGCAAGCAATCAGGGAAGAAGCAAGCATTTATGTAAACTGGTTCTTTTACCCATGTGTTTTTAAGTGATCACATTGCTATAGCTCAGCTTTTTAGTGAGAAAATCAACCATCAGCAACTTTATCCTTCCCTTAGAAGAAACAAATACAAAATTCAGGCTATAAGAAAGGGACTCCTATTTCAAAGAGATGGTTGGTGAGCAGTAAAGCAGAAATGCAGGCTTTGATTCATTGATGTATTCACATTTTTCCAACAAATACCTATTTGATAAGGCCATTTCCTCACTCAGTCAGACACAGTACAGAAAATTTCCCCTATGAGTCACTCATTCATATTAGAATCAATCATTTTACCTGTAATAAACACGCAATGTCTGGCTTTCTTCTTCCAGTTTTTTGCACTGTTGAAGAGCAGCTTCTTTTTCTTGTTGCAAAGCTATCCATTCTGCCTGTGAAATGATAGACAACGGATAATTTATTCAGAATATCCATATTGCTTTGAAAACACAACAATCCATGCTATCCTTTCAGCCATGCTTTATTACAATTACACATATAGAGTTATGCTGTTTTGTAACAAGGTGTTGTGGTTTAACCCCAGCCAGCAAACAAATACCATGCAGCTGCTTGCTCACCTCTCCTTCCCCCCAGCTGATGGCATGGTGAGGGGAATCAGGAAAGAAAAGAAAATCAAAATTTCTGATTAAGATAAGAACAGTTAAGTAATTGAAACAAAGTAAAAGATAATAATAATAGTAGTAGTAGTAGTAGTAATAAAAAGGAGAGGAATAGAGGGAGATAAATCCCAAGAAAGACAAGTGATGCACAATACAATTGTTCACCACTTGCTGATTGATGCCAAGCCTGCCTCTGAGCCAGGATCACAGCCTTTCCTGGTAACTCCCCTGATTTTATACACTGGGTATGATGTTCTATCACACAGAATGTCCCTTTGGCCAGTTTGGTCAGCTGTCCTGGCCATGCTCCCCTCAGCTTGGTCTGTACCTCCTCACTGGCAGAGCACGAGACACTGGAAGTCCTTGACTTGGGGTAGGCACCACTTAGCAACATCTAAAACATCCGTGTGTTACCAGCGTTATTCACATACTGAACCCAAAACACAGCAGCGTACCAGCTATCAGGAGGAAAATGAGCACTATCCCACCCTACTTAATTCTTATGAAAAATTCTTTCTTTTTGTAGCATTGGAATTGTTTCTAGTTTTTTCTTTCCCCTAGCAGAATTATGTTTTGAATGGCTTCCCCTCATGTATATGGTAACTTTTTTGAATGGCTAAGGTTAGAACTATTCAGTTCAGCCAAGTGGTTATCAGAAAACATATTTCATAGGATACATATGTGTTCCTATACTGCAAAACTGTTGATTAACATACAGAGAGTGAAGCAAGGCACTTGGTTGTGAAATCCCGATGCACAACTCTTGGTCTGCATGTGGCTCCCTGGCTGTTAGGGGCAGATTCCATGGTGGGAGCCCCTGGCTGATGTTGAGATTGTAGCAGCAGAAGAGCTGCTGGATGACCAGGACCCTGAGTGGTGGCAGGCAATGAGCCAGCAGGGACTGCAGAGACAGGCACTGACAGCACACGCTGGGATCTGGGTGCGTTCTCACCCAGGATCTGGTTTATAGTGGAGTGATGGAATCCCTGAGCAATCACTGTCATCCCCCATCTGTGAAGCCCACCGGATATTCCCCCTCCTGTCCTTTATTCACACCGAACTGCAAAGGGAGTGTGACTCATGACCATTGTGGAAATTGCAGCATGTGGCAAGTAAGGAAGGTAGCCAGCCCCAACGGGCCTTATGGTTAAAGAGGAGGCAGGAGAAATAAGTATTCAAGCATATTAAATATGGGTCTATAGCTTAATCACCGTTAATTTTAAAAGTCCAGTTTCAATAGCACTGCAGGACTGCCTTGAGGGCCCAGGTAGCATATAAATTATCTTTAAATCAGCAGATGATTTATTGTTGCAACAACAAATAAGATCAGGCTTGCACAGTAATTCCTTGACACATGAGCCTGAACATTGGGCTGTTTTCCAATGTTTTTAATTCATGGTGTAAGTTATTAATTGTACAAATTGTAGAGCCCTTAACCAAGAGGCACATGTGTGAGAAATGCCGACTGTGGATTCTGCCAACTCTTCAGGACAGCATTGCGGAAAAGTTTCTTGGTAAATTAAAGACCTGTTATATGAGCTACAAACCCATGAAGGGAAATGCACATAGTTCAGCCTCTAACTCTGCCAAACTCACTGTATATTCATGAGCGACTCTGCCTATATGCCTCAAAAGCTCTCTCCTAAAACAGAGTTCCCACTTGCTTCTGTTTCCTGTTTGTCTCTTAAGACTGTAAGTCTTCAAGGCAGGTGTTTCACTGTTTACTGTCAACTCCCAGTCATCTATGGGCAATTTATTCTGCTGGTTGATTAATCATGTCCTGGATAGTTGGCTGATTCCTGGCAAATTTTATTGAACACTGCATTGTACAAATGCAGCTACACAAGCAGTCTCTGAATCGTGCTGCTCTGTGGGTCATGCTGCACCCAGGGTTTTGCAATGCCCAAGAACAGGACCCACTGCTGTAATTGCTCCTGTAAGAGACATCCATAAAATTTTAACAGGAAGTTCCCTGATGTATAAAAACTTTCTGACTATATGAGGGGGTTCCTTCAGCTTTAAAAGCAGAAAGCGTTAATGTTTAACCTCTGAGTGACAGTGGTTTTGAGCTTCTGATACTGAAAACAATGTACTGGATGCTGGCAAGGCCTAACGCCTGTCAGCAAGAGGTTAAAATCCTCTGCAGGTGAGCCTCTTGCCTGGTGCAGCTTGCTGCCTTGCAAGCAGAACTCACAGAACACAAGATGTTAGCCAAACCAAGCTATTTTCTGTAATTATACTGTTCTGTAGGTGAAACAACATTCTTAAAAATTGGAAAACATGCTTGAATCAAAGTAGGTGGTTTGTTCTAGAGGCCAATAATTAACATCCTTGCCAATTTTCAGTGTACTGTGAAGTGTGATTGAAATGGTAGACTGGAAGGAAATGTTTGCAGCTGACACACCTACTCACGGAGAGATTAACGGCAAGTCTCTTTGGAGAACTATCATAAAAAATACACCTAATGTTCCACTCGCCTTTCAGGACAAGAGTCAGAGGCACTAGAGTCTTAAGACTCTTATTTATGTCAGTTTTTCAGCAGAACAAACTGCACTGATTTGACTGGGTTTGAATCTGGGCTCGCACCAATAAAAATAACAGCAGAATCAAACCTAAGAGCTACAAAAACTGAAGGGAAGAAAAATAGACATTTGTTAGCCTCCTCAGTAACTTCTTGTGGAGTTGATACTAGAAAGCTTCATGAGACCAACAAAAATTCAAGCACAAGAGTGTGTGCACAGCATGCAGCCAGTGTGACAAAACGACCCATTGTTCACAGGCCTGAAGGGTGGTAAACACAAATAAATGAGTCAAATATCCTCTCAAGGGAGAGAAGTCTTCCTTCACTAGAACAAGGAAAGCAAAACAGTGCCCACCACAAAGTTAAATTGCTAGCTAAAATAATGGTGTCTGCGCTACTATAAAGCATTTGGAAGACTCCTATAATGTGCATTGAAATCCATCCATAGTGCACATGGCAAAAATCCTGCATGAGCTCACCTCTAGTAGTAACAATAGCTGCTTGAGAACTTTTTAGCAAAACACTGTTCCTCTGGAAAATGTTAAGCTGTGGAAATCAGAACTTTTCACAGAAATTGATTTGTTTTGACTAAATGTTTTTGGAAGGTAAGGTAAGGAAGGAACAACAGGAAGAAAAAGAATTATACTCAGGTTCTTCTGGTGGACGTTTCTCCTAAAAAGGTGACTTTAGAGGTGAGGTTGGTCACTGTCTGGTGTAGGTGTCACTCTGAGTGAAGTTCCTCTTTAACCCTGATTGGATATGGTCTCTTTCTTAAGATTTTGTTTTGCCCACAAGTTCCTACACTTTCATATTTGGGTTAATGTGGATAGATCCTTTCCCATTCTTTGTTCCCCCCTCCACCTTCCTGCAAAAGAGAATTTTCATTTCTTTACTTTCCCATTTTGCATTTTAGCAGTTATTTGGTGAAAATTTAAATTTTCTAATTAAATCTAAAATCTAATTGCTACCTATCAAACTTAAAACAGCCAGTCTAAACTAAAGAAAATCTCAGTATAGATCCTTTTGCTGGTGCTTTTGCTTCAAAAGATTTGAAGGAACAATGTTATGTGTTTTCTTAACACAAAGTCTGGAAAAACACAAGACTTAAACAAAAGAAAAGAGAGGGTAAAGCTAATTTATATAATTTCCTAATTCCTCTAGTGCAAACATGAGCACCCTCAACTCTAATCTAAGTTGAAAAAGGTAAGAACACACACCATCCTACGCTGTCAGGTTCCCTTTGGAACCTCAGCCTTTGGGTGAGAGATGGCTTTTGTAATGAAGGGAAAAAAATCCAATGAACTTGACTAATAAAGTTTCATAGCTTTATTTTTTTATTGATTTATTTTCTCATGCATTTGTACACAGCATATATATTCCCACACACACATAATGATACATATTTATAGTGAGCATTTATTTTTCCTTCCTTAAATAGGCTAAACAAACAACCTATTCTGTTACCTCTCAGTAAGCAGGCTCTTCATTCTCCTGACAAACACATCTCTCATTAGTACAGAGTGCTAATGCCAGTGGAAACATCTTACCTGACACATTCTTACACTCTTTTTGCTCACAGTCACCCTCTGGTATCTGGCTGTTCTCCTGCACATTGGTATTACCCAGTTGACAGTGGAAACTTATCTGTCCCAAAAAGATAATACCTTACACTTGGCACCACTGCATTCCACCCCACTGCTTTTGTTCTTCCAGCATTTGAGGCCATCCCAATCTTTCTCCAAGACAGCTTGAATTTAGTTTGTATTAATAATATCTCCATGTCTTATTAAAAACATCTTCCAGCTCTTTATCATCGAGCAGTTTTGTTGGTACACTGCTGCTCTTCATGCCAAAGGTTCTCAATGACAGCATTAATGAAAACTGGTTCAGCACCAATTGGTAAGAAGCTGGAGAGAAATTCCACTAGTGAAATCCTTGGACCTTAACGTTTCTTCCTTCAAAGCTGTTTGCTGCTGCTTTCCTGCTAACTAGTTCCTTATTGCCTTTGACTAATCCCTCATCTCCTTCATGGGTACATGACATTTTGCAGACAGACATGAGCTAAACGTGCCCATTCTTCCAAACAAGAGACGCTAGGTGAACCCAGTTAACAGCAAGCTGCATTTCCCACATTAAGCTTGTGCCTGCTTGTAAAATAACAATATACACATTCCCTACTGTAATTAATAATTTTCCATATGGCACAACATATAAACTTATGTGTCAGCTTATATTTAAAAAGTTTTCTTGTCTAAATAACCACCTATCATACCAAAGAACAATTCTTGCATGATCTTTCTTGGGTGAAAACTGTACTTCAATTCACTCGTGATGGATCCATGCTTTAAAAACAGTTTTCTTCCAAATTTACTCTGAAGCCTCACAATAAAGATTAGCTGGTCTACAGTTGTCAAAACTACATTTTTTGCCCTTTTAAATATAGATGCTGCCTCTGCTAATTCCCTGTCATATTACACTGTACATAGCCTCGTAAGATTTATTAAAGAACTTTACTATCATTCCTGCAATTTCAGGAGCCAGTTCTTTCAGAACTGGGGATGGAAACCATCCATTATCCCAATCTGAGCACAATAATCTATTGAACAGCTATAATGTACTCCATTTGCATACATTCACTTTTCTTAACCCATGTCCTCATATCTGGCATCTTCACTGCCTAATGCTGAGAGAAACAAAATTTAAAATCCCAGAGTTTCAGACCTAATCCAGATTATCCTCCATCTCTATGCCACTCTCAAACTGGTGGCACGTTTCCTCCTTCCTTGTTCTCATTTCAGTTGTTACACTATTGTTTGTTTTAATTTCCTTTCCAAGGGCAAATTTAGCTTAACCTCAGGCAATTTCATCTGTCTCTGTATCTCCTGTTTTCTAAGATGTAACTTCCTTGCTTAATAAGTACCCTTCTTGTGGACAAGTTACTTCTATTTTATTCGTATGGAGATTATAAATGACCCAATTAGAACTGACACCTTTCTACCCAGTGCAATTTCCCCTGGCTTGACTGAGATACCTGTTAATGCACGAGTATTCCTTTACTCAATAACAGTCATCACCAACATCTTGCTCTTTACTTACACAGGATATTCCTATGGATTAGAAGAAGGTTGGGTGAAAAATCTGGGGAGTCTCAAAGTTCAGTTCTACAATTTACAGACTCAGTCTTTTACACTTGGTAGAGCTGTAATGTGGAAATGGGGGAAAATAGTAGTAAGAGGCCTTTCTGCTCTTTCGGTCCTATGTTATCTGGAGTCTGAAGTGGAATCTAGCCTGAGACAACTGAGAATTGCTCCCATTTCTTGTTGATATTAGCAGGCTAGATGGACAGTAAGAGCTCAGGTGTCTTCTCAGGACAGCAGAAGATTGGGAGGGCAAACAAAGGCTTCTTTCATTCTGAATTAGAATGAACAAACAAAAAAAAACAAATCTGGAAAAATGTTTTAGAGAATTGCAGAAATATTTTGGTCTTACACTATTTTTAATGCTTTTACATTTTACACATCACGTCAGTAAGAGAAATATGTACTGCATGATAGAGCAGGTCATGTTGTGACACATTATGACATCCAACTTCTAGTCATTCTGTTATTTTTACATTAGCAGCTGCTACTTAGTGCAGATTACAACAGCTCATCTTATTTTCTATATCAAAGTGTCAACATATCAAACTGTTTCACCAACAACAGAAGCAACTGACACTTTGATCTAGAAAAGAATATAAGCACTTGTCTCATTAATTAGTGGATCAGAGGTTTTCAGGGTCAAGAAAAAGATTCTAGCTAACACGGGAGGACTGAGAATGGCTAGCACTCTAATAACACACTAAGCAATTTCTTTTTTTAAAATCACAGTGCTAACGTGTCAAATCATTTTATTACAATACAAACAGGGGACACGTTGACCTAGAAAATGAGATAAAATGTTTCAACTTACTTTTAAGTATCAGCTGCCCTTGACGATTTTAAAAATGGAAAGGTAAAATTAGAATTTACTATAGTAGGTTTTATAAAATATTGACATATCATGAAATACATAATTAATAGTAAATCCAAATTTAAAATGTAAAAATTAAATGTTGAATTTCTGAAGTTTGAAATGTAGGTTCCAATATTCACCAAATAAAACTTCTGGGACATAAACTCTGAGTTGGAAAAGTTTGGAATACTAACTGAAATTATTAGAAATTCATGAAAAGTTGTTCCTCAACACACAATTTTCTAACTGAAAAAGTTTTTACTAAGCCTATCTTAACTTCTGAGTAAATCGAGCAAATGTATTACTGATCTCTGACAGATCTGCACTGCTGGGGAGAATCAGTACAGCTAGAAAAAATACAGTGAAGAACCAGGGTTCTGTGAGGGTTGTGTGTGTGTGTGAATTTCAGGGTAACAGTGGCAGTTGTAGGAACTTTAACAGCCTTTAAGTTACAGCCCTCCCCAACACCCTGCCCCAACCACACCCGGGTTGACATTCCCTCTGGGCACAAAGGAAAGGTATCTCAACAGCAAACATGACCTTTATGAGTTTGCATCAGGATGAAACAATTAGCCATAATAAGACTTTACTCTACAATCTAATACTATTGGTGGTCAGAATAAATATCAGTTAATGAAACTTTTTTTTTTTAATAAAAAGTATTGTTTCACTGGAACAATAATGCATTGTGAAGATTCACTGGTTTAGATGGAAATATTTCTGAGGAATGTCAGACAGGATTTCTGATAGAAGAGAGAACTCCTCCCCAGCCACGTGATTAGGTTATTCATTTTGAATGCAGAAACCTAATCTTGAGTCCCAGCTTCTTGCATTAACACACTCTGGGCAATCTGGTGGACTCCTCCCAGTGAGAATACTTCCCTGCTCTCAAGTCATGTGAATTACCCATGTTTTTGGTAACTTTGTCTGTGTTCTCTCTCCACAACTAGACAAAATATTTTTTTATTAAATTGCTAAGTATGTGAAAAGCAGATCCAAACAGGGATGTATCATGGAAAAGGAGACTAACTCCAGAGTTCAGCCATCAAAATATTTCAGGGTGCCAAACTTGGATCAGAGAGCTGAAATTGGGGTTTTCACACACATGGTGTGAAACCATCAACAGTGGCTTTTTAACTTGTTTAGGTTCATCATTTTCAGTTACTTTACAAAGAATGTATTCACGCTTTCTCTTACTGGAATTAAAAATTGTAACCCTGTAATCTTCCTTTTATTCCAAAATGGAATTGTCATTTTCAAGAAGTGTTATGCTTCAAGTCTACCTTATGTCACCTTCCTCAACTCAGCCTTTATGCTATCCTTAATTTAATATTTTTAAGGGGTTTTTCAGAAGACTTGTAAAAGATGTCACTATCTGACATCCTGACCCTTGTCTTCATCACAACAAATTCCCCAGCGACAATACATGATTATTCCATATGAACATTGCTTCCATGGCTGTTCATTTCTAAGAGATCCTGTTTTGACTGGGATGAGAGCAACAGGCCGCAACAAATACTACATAGATTGTGCAATCAGAAGAAGAAATAAATCACCAAACAGTTTTTTACTGCTTTGAAAAAGAAAATGAAAGGACCCAACAGCATTTTTGCCCAGACTAGGTATATATCTGGTTAATTTTATTACAAAAAGAGCAAACAATATCAGCTAATAATTGAACCATTATACCTGAGATGTGAATGCCTTATTTTTGTACTACATGGTCATATCACACCGGGAAGCTCACTGTACCAGAAGTATTTAACAAGCAGTTTATTCTTTTTTGGGCACATCTAGTGATCTGTCCAAAGAGCTCATATTACACGCAGATTTGCCCAGAAGAGCTGTGGATGCCCCATCCCTGGAGGTGTTCAAGACCAGGCTGGATGGAATTCTGAGCAACCTGGTCTAGGGAAGGTGTCCCTGCTCATGGCAGAGGAATTGGAACTATATGATCTTTAATGACCCTTTCCAACCTATGATTCTATAATTAATTCAATTATCATATTATGTAAGAAAGTACCTATATGAAATGCCCATGATAAGTTTCAGTAAGAATTAAGCATTTGCTCATCTAACCTTAGATATGGTGTTGAGACAAAGTTTCTTTATCATCTGCAGTATTATTCTGTAATACGCTATACTTCTTCCAAGCAGTATACCAGTATACTGAAAATTGCAGGAAAAATTAACTATTCAAAGGTCAATCCAAGGCATGTGAAAAGAGTGTGAGACTAATACATGGAACCATTTTATTGAAAAGAATGATTCAGGGAAGTGAGAATGATTCATTTGGAATTCTGCTCTTGTGACTTTGACACAAAATGGCAATTGACTTCCCAGGGTCAAGATTTCATTTATGGTTTCCACTTGTTTGCATACATAGCTAAAAACCCCAGAGACACGATCAGACATACCTGCTATGTGCATACGGAAAACTACCTGATGATACTGCAAATCTTATTTCAGGTAAGCTATAACCACTGTCACCCTGAAAACTTCCAAGGATGACAGCACCAAAATACACACTCATAGCTGGACTGGGCTTTGCACATAAGAAATGCCATGTGAAGAGATGCTGACCTTTTAGTAGTAGGGATTTTATTAAGAACACAAGCTGGGAATGCTTTAAAAGAGCAAGGAATTACGTCTCCATATACAGGTAGGTAGATACTTTACTCACTACTAAACCATGATGTACACTACAAGAAGAAAATCGAAAGAAAACAATCAAGAAGACTTTGTTTTAATAGAGAAACAAAAAGCCATTCCCAACAGTTATTTCTGCACAGTAGCCATGGCTTTAAAAGCTATATGAAAATAACACATGTAAGTTAATTTCTTTACTTCGCAGATTGAAGACTGTTTACAGTTGTGGAAAGGGAACAGACTTGTGGAAAGGGAACATTACTTCACGTACTGTAATTCAGGTTTGGCCTTGGTTACATTACACACTTTGTTTCTGATCCAAAAATCAGTTTGGAAAATGCAAATTCAAATAAATAATGGAAAACCAACAGCAATACAGAGAAACTCGTCTTATTTTAAGGTAAAATAAAGGACATTGTTTTGGGTAACTATGTTCCCCTTCATGGCTGCATAGGTAACTGGACTGGAAAACAGATACATCCCCTGTAAGGCATATCAGGTTATCAAACATAAGCTTAAAACAAAGGATAAAAAACCTATCTGATTTACTTTAATAACAGGCATGTTTCCCTCAACTCTGAGAGACCTGAATTCACAACATGAAGATGACTGCACTATACAAGAAACTTTACTGGCAATCTTCTTTGGGGAAATCAAGAACGAAACAACTATGCAGGCTGGAGCGAGCTGAAGAAACGTTCCAGGTGCTGCCTGAGTCCTACTGGCAGGTTACTCTGGGAAAGCTTCAAACATCAGCACCCACGATAAACCCATTGTCCACAAAAATTACTTTGGCCACTTACAATTTCAAGTCAGTATCTGCCACAAACAGCAAATTGTCAGCACAGGATCCAAGAGGTAATGTTGTAATGTTGTCTCAGAAGCTTTGCAGTAACAAAGACCTTATTCAACAAAAGCAACTTTCCCCACAGCCCCAAAAGTGTCCTATCCAGTTTGGGGCGGAAATGAACTGGCAGAATAACAGAAGAAAGTTCGTATTACAGCCAGACATGTTTTATCTGTGCTGCAGCCAGAAACTATGTGCTCTCAGGGCTCTCCATCTGGCACATTTCTGAGGCTCCACTTCAGATTCCAAATTGACAAAAGCACCCATCTCTCTATTGCTAAAAAGGACTGACCAGAAACTATGCTCCGACCTTGACATCTACTGTCATGACCTGCCTCGTTAAAAAAAAGTAAAAACTTCTCTTCCATTCACTCCTAAAAGGAAGAGCTACTAACACCAGACTGTCAAAGTGGAATATGCCCTAGTACACAGCATTGTTCAGAAGTATAATCTGGGAGAGGAGGTTAAAACCATGCACTGATGGTTGCATGTCACTGTGCAAGCCTATACCCTGATCCTATTTAGGTACTAGTCTAGGTACAGATAACTGGTCTTGTCAATTAATAAGGGCTTAATAAACTTGAACAAGCTTGATAAATCTGACTTTCTGTCATTCCCAGAGGTGAGGCACTCTTAACTGTTCAACAGGTGTTACCCACAGCTCCATTCCAAGGATTCAGGAGTTAATTCTTCCTCAGGCAGATCTTTCTAACCTTTTTTCATCACTCAACCTCTACTGCAGACTCCTCCTTATAGTAAAGTCCTTGGCTTTGACCAGCCACTGAAGATGTCTCTTCATTGCTGTTTGGACTTGGTTGCCCTTATCACTCCGGATTTCAGTGTGACATCAGTCCAACAGAAACACTTAGTTCAACTGAGACACTCTGCAATATTTCACAAGACTCTTTCTGTAAGAAAATATGTACATTGAAATCATTCATGCTTCATAAAAGGGGCAGAAAAGAGAACACAAGGCAGTCACTTGAGGGAAAAAGGAGTTAACAGTTTACGCTTCAAAGCTTATAACAGATGCTAAGTGATAATACTGTCCAAATTATAACCTTTCGTGCAAAGAGACAGAGTGACTGCTATCTCTTGACAGACAGTACTACTGCAGAAGGCAGCAATGTCTACTCACACTATAAGAATTAAACTAAAAATCTTTCACGAAAGCCATGAATCTGTAGAGGATTTTAAAAATGAAGTGGTCCAATTACTTCAGTGGGATGGCTTCAGTCCATTATTCTTTCAGGATTTTGAAGGAAAGGCAGGCAAGAGATTGAAAGTTAATATTTATTACTTCACCTTGTGGTCTTCACCTTATGGAAAATGAATTACTAGCAGATATACATACTAAAATTTATCTGTTATTTTTATCCACAAAGAAATACAGAACAAAAGTGCTGAGTTCAAAAGCAATTGATACATTTAAGAAAAGAAAAAACAATTATTGAATAAATGTATCTGGTATCAGGAAAGTTAGGAATAAGAAAGCATCCATGAGTATATGCCCCACATTGACATGTCCAGACCCTAACTACCAAGACATTTTCAAAACAACTTTGGATCTGGCAAGCCTGTTAGTGCTTCTCTGTTGGTATCTGACATTCTCATCAGACCCCCAGCAAGACAATTTGGGTTCTTACCCCAGCTGGATCAATGTCATGCCTAGCACTTTTGGGAAAAAGACAAGTCTGCTCCTGAGGCTGGCTGCAGGCCTCACGACTTCGAGCCACTTTGCAACTGGAGTGACTATGAATTTCTGAGACACTGTGAACAAGCTACCATCATGTCTCCAGTGATGTGAGCACCCTCCACAGATAATTTAAAACAGTTTCAATCTCTATCTTTGCAATGCTAGATGTGTAAAAAGGATCAATCATACTGAATCTGAATAGCTGATTTTGAACAGAACAACTTCCTGAATCTTGCTTTCTCCACAATCTTACTGCAATGCTTTCTACCCAAGTAGAACTCAGAGACAGGATTTAAAGTAAGAAAAGCAAATAGGGGTGTTCATGAGAACATATTTTTAAGTCTTTATGGAAAGAAACATCTATCTGATGGAAATAGTACAGGGGAAGATTCAAAAGAGGGCACCTTCCTCTTGACTCAGTAGGGGATGGGTGCATCCATGGCTTGTTATGGATGCTATACTGTTGAACAAGATCTGTTGAAACAGTTACCTTCACTTAGGAGTAAAAAGTATGTTCTGATACTATAGATTTCTGCTCCTTTCTGCTAAAAATGCATTTACTAAATTTTTTTATGAGGTAGTCATATTACCCTCTACTGCATACTTATTCAGTTAGATTCTATTAGATCTTTACATTGAGTAAAACATTCTTTTCAGTTCTTATCTACATCTTGGTGCTTAGTTGCTGAAATTTCTTGCAACTCATACTCAACTACATTTCAACTGGAAAAAAAAGGTAGTTGCTGCATATCTGATCATTCTTGTAATCTTCAGAGAAAGAGAAGTGAATGAGAAAAGTGATACAGTACCCACGGTCATTTTCTTAAAAATCATTAACTTGTGAAATAACATAATCCACTGAAATGATAAACATTTTTGTTGACTATCCAGCAATTTTTCACAGTATAACTTTATATAGAAAGTGCATTTTTTATTTGTGCAAGATATAATTTTGATCAACTAAGATTATTGTGTACAAAAAAACCTTTCTGATAAACCCAGACAGTAAACACTTCTCTATGTTACTATCTTGCAATTAGAATTTTAGCAAATGCTTTTGCTTTTATTTGTTCAAAGTATATCTTACACTTTTTCACTGCACCTACTAGACATTTCTCCACTTGAACACCTGTTGAACTAAACTTGTCTTGCCAGAATATTTTTAATTATGCAACCTGTATTCTGTCAATGGTAAGCACTTGAGCAGAATTTCTTATATACCTTTCAACATATCCAGCAGACAATTAAGAACTCAGTGTACAGAAATATTTGCCAACTGAAACGTAAGACACGTTTAATCAAGCGGTCTTGACTAACTTTTACCAAAGAAATACAATTTTCATCAACAGTTTATAACTTCAAAATACCACTGTGAATGCTATTTCTTAGAATTTTTTATTGACTCAGTCATTCACACAATCTGTAATACATGCCTGACTTGCATAATACTTCAGCCAATAGTTCCATTAATGCTTGAATACTTTCTTTTCATAGGTAGCACAATGAATGTCAAATTTGTCTCCAGCTTTTAAGAAAATTTGATTTCGCAGGGAAAATCCTGATCCACTGAAGCCAACAGAAGTTCACTGTTGACTTCAATGGGATTAACATTTCCCTGTATTTGTATACATGCATTCTCTCTATTTAGTGACGAGTATTCCAATTACATGTGTGCTGTACCCAAGGATAAGTCTAATTAAGCGAAACACCTTTGAATTGATGTTTGCTGACTGATACTATAAATGCAGATATTTAGACAAGCTTTGTGCAGAACGCTCTCAAATTCTGTAGTGATAAAACAGTGAGATATTTCTGCAGTACAAGGTGCTGCCTGGCATTTACTTTTAAACTAACCAACATACGTGGGTTTCATCAGAGCAAGGAAAAACCACCGTCTGTGCAACAAATCTTGCAAAGCATCTGAAGAGCAGTAGAAAATTCTCCAAATAACCAGCACTTTCAGAATGATGACACTTTTTTGGGAAGGGCTGCAGGGCTATTACATTCATCACAAGCAGGGAAACTCATTACTTTCTTTGGAGGTTGCTGGATTGGCGGCCCTATTGCGTAAGCATACTGCAGTCAATTGTAGCTGTTGTATGGAACTCCACAAAATGCTTTTGATCCATTTTACCTTGCAACTTAGCAAAGAAATGTTGCAATAAGAAACACCAACAAAGATCTGAAAAACTTAAGCTCTGGATTACCATATTGTGCTGTCTTGCCATTCAGTGTGTCAGACAAAGACAGTGGTGTTCAAAGCAGAAAAAGAAAAAAGAAACTGGTCACAGAAAGTGCAGAGAACAGAGTAAATAATATTCCTTCACATCCCTACTCTTTCACAGATCTGTTGTTAAAAGAGTTGCAGCAATTAGGCTTTTGTTAATTACCAGCTGTTGAAACAGATGTGTTGACTGTCCTTATTAGCCAACAGCTGGGACAGGAGAACAATTGATGCTCTCTAAAATCAACAGCCAGCTGCTTTGCAGTAATTATCTCCTATGGATAATACAGGTGATAAAGGCAGCAAAAAGGTTATGAGTTTCAATAACCAAGGTACTGTTATTGAATATTACTGGAATTTATGGTTGATTTTAGAAAATGAATAGAACAGTAAGTTGCTACATCTGCTTTGTATCTGCATTGTGTCAAGGTCATGCAATATGCAAATAATAGGGGAAATATAACAGAAAAAAACCCTCCAAACACCACAACTTTTCTATTTTTTTTAACCCTCTTACTTATTTTTAATATCTTGCTGATCTTTAAGAAATGCCTTCTCTTTCAGGTGACTATGACTAGATGTCATTAATCATTCACTCATTTTCCCATATGCCTCTCCTTGTATTCAATTTTACCATAAATGACTTTGGAATGTGCAGATGGCTATTTCTTCCTTTTGGGAAATTTTATTATACCATATATAATAAAGAAATTATTAAAGACGGGGGCCATCCCTCTAGAGGGTGAGATTCTAGTCTCAGGCATGTAATCAAATTCTAAGGAAATTCACTTCACGTCTTGGAATTAAGTTTCCCTAGCACTAAAATGGGGGAACTATGTTTATCTTGATCGATCACTTTATGATTGATGACTTTAACATACTATTTAAATGCAAAGTAATGCTTGCGTAATACATTGCTGTAACAGTAAAAAAACCCACATGCTTTTCTAGTATTGATACATGTCAAAGGCTATAAAACGAATAGTTCTTTAAGAAGCACAGGCATGGGAGCCACAAGCATAAGTCCTAATATCTAAATGGATATAATATCTAAATGGAATATACCAACATAGGTAGTCAGATAGTTTATATCTACTTTTGCTCCTGCTTTGATTTTAATTTTCTCGTCTCCATACCCTATTAAATGCATTAAAAGCAAAGCAAAGCAAAGCATAGATTTTAAACCATTTCTATTAGCTGCTCAGTTCATCTCAAGCCAACAAAAGACATGTCTACAAGAATCTACAACCATGTCTATTCACTAATTAGTCTGTACTTAAAGACACTGCCTTACTGAAAGCAAGGATTAAGGCTGGTTGAATACTCTGCCTTTCATAGATCTCCCTTATGTCTCTGTTGGGTCATCATAAGCAGCTTGTTCTCTGAACTTTAAGTAAGGAGGCTTGACAATCAGTTCTGGGTTCATCAGTAGGCACTGGGGCAATTAAAAGGAGCTACCAACATTTTAATGGACACGTGAAGAAATTAACTACCCAGAATGTTCAGTAACAGAGATGTGTAAAAATATATCATACTGTCATGGTAGCTGTGTTTTAAGAAAAGTACACCGCAGTATACATTATTTTTAAATTTTGAAATAAAGTAAAACAATGTACTTCTCCGTTCCCACCTCAGATTCAAAAGAAAAAAACATGTCATTATAGCAAGAAAATTGACATGGATCCTTCTACACACATCCTCCCATCGATTAACAGGAATCCACTGCACACTACGAAAGAAACAGAGTTACTGAGCCTAGCTGTCAGTTTTCCAGTTTTGGAAGAACACCAGAAATTATGAGAAAAGGAAAGGAGAAGGAATGGTTTCCAGCAACGGCTTTTAATTTGCTTTTCATTCTCTCCTTATTTCTCCAGCATGCTGCTTCTCTCTACCTTTGCAGTGCTTTCAAGCCGTTGCAGTGGGTTTTCCCCTGGAAGGCTAAATTTGGCTCTCTGCCTTTTGTTTGTCATCTGTGAATGAGTTGGCAGGGGGGACTGGGGACAGGGGAAAGTGGTTTAGTTTTGGTCTCACTCTGCTTTGGTCTACCAATGCAGTTTAGACTGTGCCAACAAGGAGCTAATTTGAGCAATGGCAGAGCTCCTCTGCCTTTGGGAAAGATCTGAAAAAAAGTTTCTGTCCAAAGTGGACATATAATTCAGGATAGAATTAGGAAATTTTTCAGAGCTGGTGTTCTGCATGGCTTTCCATGGCAGAAACTATCCCAAAGCAAGCAGGAAGTTGAAGGCTTGCAGAGGAAAACAATGGTGAACATTGTTTCACCTCGGCCAAGACGTACTGTAGGAAACTTTCAAACTGCATGTATTCAGCAAGGGTCTCTGCTGCCTAAATCCTCCAGTTGGGATGGCCAGTTCAGGCCTGTGAACTGGTAACAACTGGAAGTGTATCTCTTAAGGAATAACCACCAGCCCCTGTTCTGAGAGCAGAAAAGCACCCAGGGGCGTGTGCTGCGTGGCCACTGGCACGCTGACAGGGAGCTGAAAGCACCTGGACTTTGGTCCCGTGTCTTGCAACAGTCACAGCCTGCTAACACCACCTAATTACAGCAACACTTCCCAGCTGAAAAACAGACCTAAGAAGATCTGAATTAACACATGAATCGAACACATTCTGTCTGCTGAGCCGCTTGTGAACCTCCTCTTCACCAGGGCCACAGCAAATCTGTCCCGGTGAACTTAATCCAATATGTATTTCAATTTCTTGGTATCTACCTTGCTAACAAAACCTACTATACATAACCATGAGCCAACACACAATGTGTTTCCCTTTGTATTTTGTTTTGAAATAAAACACCTAGAGACAGCACAGGCCAGTTCCCTGAGAATGTAAAGTTGAAGACTGCTGGCCGAAAAACTTTTCTGATATCTCATAAAATCTTTGTAAATGTGACAATCAAGCCCTCAAGAAAATTCACCTGGCAACAGCTGCATTGAAACAAAGTTACTGCAGCAACAAGTAACGTCACAGTGTTAATAATTGACATGGAAAGAATGAAAAGGTGAGCAAGGGATAAAGAGGACAAAGGAGAGATTTCAGTATAAACTTCTGCTGGTAAGTAATCAATCAAAATTAAGATTGAAAGAGTTGGTATGAATGTTATATCGAAAACTGAAGTGAGTTTGATATCTTGGACTGCTGAATGGAGCTTGTAAAACTCCATTTTCTACAGCCTGATTTGCAAAATTTGACAAACAAATCCCCTGCTGATTTGAATCTACTTTCATTCAATTCTCCCCAGAAACTAAAGCAAACGCAGGAACAGTGGCTTCCCATGTTTGCTGTATGCAGGAAGAGAGTCATGCAATTCCTGGTTCTGCAGGTTAAGGCACGAATTAGCAACACAGTGGTAATGAATGAGTTTCTCGATTTACATAATCTAACAAAAGACCACTCCCCTTGGAGGGAGGAACTACATCCTAGAGACATTGCTTAGAAGGAACTGTTTCTGATTACTAAATTATCAACAGCCTCGGGTGGAATGGACTGCTGTCTTAATACCCACCACTTCTACTGTCAGAGGCCAAAGCAGCAGGAAAAACTGTTGAGAATACAAGTTAAAGTCAAACACTAAGAAATTAAGATTTGTTTCCTCAAATCACATTTTTTCTGTATTCCTTTATGAAGTCCATAAAGACTAAATTTGGACTTTTATATTAAAACCTATAAATTATCACTGTTTCATTTATACCAATATTGCTTTGCCCTTTGGCCCAGAATCCTGGCAGCTGGTAAAATTTAACGGTTTTCTACAAAATATATACCCTAAATTTAATTGAAGTATCAGAGTTAACAAAATGAATAACTCAGTCACTGACATCAAATAGTTCAAAAGAGTGGACTCATAAAATTGAGGAATTTGCAAGTTCAGACCCAAAAGATACTGTTTTTCAGTGAAGTTGGTGGCCAGTCTTGGTTCATAATCTGTGAAGATACACTGAAATCCCACCATTTCTCAAAGATGGAAATCCAGCTGTGCTCCACCTCTTGAGGGGAAAGAAAGTACAATTCATACCAGCACTTAAGGACATATCAGAAGCTGCTCAATGAAGGTGCCATCAAAAGGACATGTACTTTTGTTGTTTGGTTGGGTTTTTTAATTTTAAATATCCAATAAAATCTTCTTGCAAAGAGTTAGTGATACCTTATAAAATGTACACAATTAAAGATGAATTGCAACTGTCAAAATTATGTCACAGGAATACCTGCAGTTCATGGGACTTAATTACTCAGAGTCCAAAGCTGGTTCCACTGATGACAACAAAAGTTGTCAGAGTAGGGGCAAGGGGTTTCTTTCTGGTCTAGTCACTAATAAGTTGTTACTGTTGGCAAGAATTAATAAACCTCTTATTTCCCACAAAGATTAATTAATTTTTCAGGCTTCAAGAAAATGATACTTCTACAGTCAAAGAAGTATTATTTAATACTTGGGCTGTCCGCTGAGGCCTCACAGCGTGACACAAATTTAAAATACAACATATTACAAAACTTAACTTTCTTTTTAATTTACTGTGCTGTGGTATTCTGAAAAATTCTGAAAACTTTATCCAGCATCTAGGTGGTATATAACCTTCCACAAAAAGTCTTACTTTAACGTCAACCAGACTGCAGTCTGACTGCCAGTTTCTCTCAGAACAAGCCATTTTATGTAAAATAAAATTTATATCTCAGATGAACTGCTAGGTCAGAGTCTGTAACAACAACAGCTTTTCCACCCTAGGCAACTACTCGTTTGAAAGAGTTACCAGCTAACCTCTTTTCTTGTCCTACTCTCTTAAAAAGTTTTTAGTTTTATAGATATATTATTTTTAAGGATCTTTTGTAACCTTCCTTGTATTATATTTTGGAGAACTATGGTCAGGAATAATTGCTTCCTAGTAGCCATAAATATCATCATTATTGTAATTATAGCATTTAGGTTGAAATATTTGTTGCTACAAACATTGAAACTGACTGCTGGTGCCTACAATAAACTTCACAACTCAGCAAAAAGCCCGCAGTAAGTAAATATTGGTTGACAAATTCAAAGTGTATTTGATGATAAAAGTATCTTGCTATTTCATTATTACTGCACTGAACTAAATTATTATTGTAACAAAATGGAACCTTCCAAAAGTCTGTCAAAAACACAATAATTTAAACTAACCATTCAGAATCTTTTCTCCAGTATAATTGTAACATACACATTTTGCAGTTGTTATACAACAGGAAGAAAATAAGTGACACTTCTAAGGAACAAAGATTAAATCAAGAATATTGACTAGAAAGTCTCCTATGCTGACATGCGTTTTAGGAATTTAATTAATTAAGAACATTTTGTCAAGAAGGTAAGTAATGGCTTAATGTTTTTACAAACTAGAAATGGAAGGACAACACCAGGGAATCTGTCTCAATGTTAGCCTAATCTCCTAAACATGTATCTAAAGAAGTAGATATCATTAGTAACTGACAGGACAAAAAGGACAAGAAGGAACATACCCCTCAATTTCCAGGGAACACATCTTTTATTTTGTTTCATTTTAAAGAATAAATGTCATGCAACCTGTCACTGTCAATGCCTTACCAAGCTTCTAACAGAAGCCCATTCAATACCCACACCTTCAGCAGTTCTTGGCTCGTTTGAAGTGGAAGGAGCCATTGTTCACCAACCAGAGTCACTTCTGTATCATTGCTACACGTAGAACACACTTTTACAGAGATGATCTGGGGGACAGGACTACTAGCTCTCATAAGTGACAGAGCCAATTAAGACCTGATCCAAATTCAGTAGCTCAATTCAAATGCAATGTTAACACATCTGAGGATTGATTTAAGATTTATTTTCAAGTATTTTATACATACAAATATTACACACTGAGAAATGATATCATTTATCTCCCCTACCTTCAGCCACCTGAAGTTTAAGTGAACTAGGCACTTCCAAAGATCATTTCACCTATCACCTGCATTTATCTTTAGAAAAGACAAACTGCCTTGTGGTGATATATTCCCCTCTTTATATTGGCTACAAATGGAGCCCCAACAAGTGGCAGCTAAAGCTGGGTGAGTGAACCCCTTCTTTGGCAGAATATTAATAAGGTCATGAAGTCAAGTACAGAGATAAAGGAAATGCCAGAGGTAAGGTTACCAGGATATACACGTCATGGTGCTACTCTAACTGATCACTTTTTTCCAGACATCTTTCCAATCGCAGCATGGAGTGGACCTATACCTTGGCATGAATCATCACGGCCCAGTGAAAGAGGCTGTAACCTGTTTATTCCTGTTTCTTTTGTTGCAGCCATTGGGATGGGACTCCACTGAAAGAACAAATATGCTTCTTGTTTAATGTAGCTGAATGCTGCTCAGCAGTTGTGGAATGTATCTGTCCTTTGGTCACAGCACTTTAGTATGAATTTACTGAAAGTTTTCAGAGGGACTGATAGCATGTTACCCATTTTCTGACTGTGCAAGATAAATCCCTTGTGTCTAATCTGCGAAAGTACCCCGCACTCGCAGCTGCAACTGGAGTCAATGGGAGACAGAACATAAATGCTATATAATACCTTCATAGCAAACCTTAGATGAAATTACTGAAGGCTTCAACCGCACTGAAAACAATTAAGAGGAAAATAAAAATGTGTCTATCCACAGTTATCACAAGTGAGAAAGTTTATTTCCAGCATTCTCTGTCTTCCGTGACTGAAAAAACAGACAGATTTCAATCCGTGAAACAGCACATCAGTGAAAGAAGGGACTGTATGAACAGGACAGCCTACACCACACAAGTAGGAGGCTAATCTTCTCAGTTGGAAACTAGCTGGAGCAGCCAGGATATTAAATCAGCAACACAAGGGGAGATTATTTGGAAGGCAAATGAGGTACATGCTCAAATTCGGCACCTAACGAGCAAGTTGAACCAATGTGGCAAAGAATATAATGAAAAGAATCTCTTCAATTGTTTATGCATTGATCCTAGGGATCTGGGTAAGCAGCAAGTGGAAACTCTCATTGATGGGAATAAATTTTATATAACCAACATTACTAAAATCTGGTGGGCAACTGGCATGTTAAAATCTCTGATTAACAGGAAGGATAAGAGAGGCAGAATGGGAACAGGATGCCTTAACACCCCCTCCCCCGCCATGCCATTATTCCTTTTAGAATGATCAGTAACACAGGACCACAGCTCTTGAACACGTAGAGGTCAATATGCTAACTAAAATAACTTAAGAAAGACTTGCTGGTCAGCTAACTAGGGCACAGAACAACTTTGGCTTCAGCATGTATTTTTAATCTTTGGAAAAGAAAAGAATGATGCTGTAAGGCACCAATTTAGCACACATATTCTGGGAGTCCTTTGTGGACAATTATAAACTAATATTATACACTTTCAAAAATCATATATTATTTATGAGCATGAGGTAAACAATCTCATTATAAAACAAGCAATGTCAATCACTGTAATGGACATAGATATGTACTTGGAGAGAAGTGATAATAAACCACATGGGAAAAAACCAACATAATCTTTACATGCACAGAAATACTTACACAAGTATTCAAAGCACTTCAAAATTGAGAGAAAAAAGAATAGAAGAATATCATAGAAAATTGGGGAGTCCTTTTAAGGGTGGCTATATAAAAAATGACCTCACAACCAAGTGAAAGTAAATCTCTTTTTTAATGTAGAAAATAAATAAGATAAACTTATGATAAAAAACCCAGAGGAGTGTTCAGTATATATGTGGTCTGTCTTTGGAAAAACCAGGATGGTATAGTTACAGTTTATGTAGAATGAATAAACACTTTCAGTTTATTAGAAATCAAGGATTAATAAGTTTTACATTTACTGATTCAGACAATTTTCATTTTAGGTGTTGCAGTGTTGTTAAAATACCAGGACATTTCCAGACTGGAAGAGCACTAATATTATGTGCACTAATAAGACTAGTGGCATTAAAACTGGGCCACGTAAGTGAAAACACTGGATTCCATTAATACAGATTTTAATGAAAGACTCTAATTATTCCCAGTCAACATGTTTTTGGTAAAATAGGTCTTGCCACACAAATCTGATTTTATTCTTGGATGAGATTAGAAGCGGATGTTGTATAGTGATTTTTTAGGCTTTCACTTGTCAGACATAACAGATGGATAGAAAAATCACTACACACCATCGAGAAAAAATTTCTGAAGTGGGTTCTGAATGGGCTGAAAGTTAAAAAGCCCACAAACCCCCCATGTTCCAAGAGGTAATCGTCACTGAGTACTACTAGAATACTAGCAAGGTTGCACAGGTATCAGTACTAGCATACTCTTATTCAACATATCCTTCAATAATTGGAACCAGACAGACACAACTAGAAATGTTCATGAACACAAAGCAAGTAAATAATGATGACAAAACAGTGTTTTGGGTCACTTGGTGGAGTATTCAAATCAAGGGTATTTTAATAAAACCAAATGCAAAACTCTCAGTTTGAGAACACTGAACACAGGCCACAGTTAAAGAAAGAGCAACCATATTCTGAAAACACTGATTCTGGTCGATCTGAGAATTCAATATAAGATGACAGTATAATACTGTGGAAAAACTGTGAAAATGTGAATTTTTGGTGTATACACAATAAAATAGTATCTCCATGAAGCAATTAAGGCGTCTTGACTTGATGCATGACACTGAGAAACAAAGATACAAAAATGCATATGCATCTGTGTCCACGTTTGCAAACAAAAGGATGCTAAAAACCCAGAGAAGATGCAAAAATGAGCCAGTAATGCTCTAGAGAAAAAGGCATGTAGCGAAAGAGCTGATTCTGTTCAGATTATAAAAATCCCTGAGGACATGTGCTAATTTTGAACAAGTACCAGGAATGGAGTAGTTTTATGTTGCTACTGATTCTCACTGTCCCTCAATAAATGGACAGAAAATACAGTATGTGAGGGAATTTTTAATCTGGTTGAGTAAGGGCAACAAGTCACTGGAACAAATGATCAAAGGGAAACGGTGGTCTCTCCACCTCTTGGAATTTTTACCTCAGACCTAGGTACCTTTCTGGAAAGCAGCTTTTAAAACCCCATAAACTTTTAGACTCAGTATGGGGACAACTGGTGAAATCAATGACCTGTGATATTCAGAAGATCAACTAAATTACATAAAAATATCTTCTGGTCTTGGTCTTAAATGTTAGGAATTCAACAATGATAAATATGCTAAAATGTAAATCTTGTACATCTCAAATAGGCATGCAAAATTGGCGGGTACATCTGACCCTGGTTTTTTCATGCCTTGGTTTCCTCACAAAGCATGAAGAAAACACTTCTGCAAGAATACATCAAATCATTGTTTATTAAACCTTTGGTTCCTACAACATTGAGTACTAGAGAAAATCCCCATGATGGTTGCTCAGAATTCTGTTTTCAGGGAAAGGTTTGAACAGTATCCAGTAAACAAGGGATTGGCACACATAATGAACAAAGAAGATAAAAAAAATATATTGATTGGCTGTTCTCTGGATACTGTGTGGAGCAGGAATGCTGTGAAATAAAGCACACATGATCCTATAATGAAAAATGTTAACATACTGTTTCAGGGGAAAGGGGAGTAAATGAAGATGCTTGCCTCAGAAATGCCAGAACTGAGGTTAACTCTTGATTAACTGGCTACCTCAGTGCAGCATTTTGCACGTATAGCAAATAACACTGTACAATTGCGCAAATACATAATACTCATAATTGTCGTCTAAATAACCTCCCTTCCTGAAAGGAAGGAAAATGTTCTGATGAATAACTTTGCTGAAAGCAAGGCCATTTGCTTGCCCTATCATGCACTCCTTAAATCCCCTGCAATTTGTCAACTTTGAATGCAATACTTCTCCAGAGGCTACCAATGAGCTTTTCACATTTTGCTCGTGTCATCCATTTTCCATTTGATTAGTGGGGACCTGAAGTAATCTTTCTGCTTCACAGAACAACTAAAGTCAACATACAGGAAAATACCAGTATCTAGCTACAGCTCTTAGCATGGGACAAAGGTCTTTGGGGATGTTCAGGCTCTTGGTGGCCTAGTGAAGTGGCTGAGACAGATGAGGATGAAACAAACATCCAGGCTGAAAAAAGGAAGGACAAGTTAAGAAAACAATGAAGGAAAACAAAAGGAAAAAATCCCTGAGAATGGGGAATAGAAGAAATCTATGTGATGTTGAAGGTATGGTGTAAGATGTGAGAAGACAGAAGCAATAATTTGTATGGAAGCACGGAAGAGAAGAATGCAGCTCAACATACTTTTCAGAGGTAGGTCAAAAGATGGAAAGTGCAGAACACAATGCGAGAATAAAAATAAAGATAAATCTTTTTTCGCATCCCTTTTTTTTTTGCATGACAAAATTTGTTATTTATGTTTTGCTTTTTTGAACCTTTCTGTTTTGAAGTACTTACTTAAACAATGTGTATCTAAAAAGGTTTTAGTATTCAAATATTAAATGGGATATTCTTCTAAATAACTGAAATTGTTCTAAGGTTTGAAAATCAGACTCACTCCTCTGACTTTGTTAACATCTTTTAAATTCTTTAAAAAATATTTTAAAACTATTTTTTCCAAGTCAGAAATGCCACTGAATGAATGTTTGACCACAAAAGTGAATGAGTTTAAAACTATTAAAGGTAGTTTTGGTGCCAGTATCTTTTCAACATCAACTTAATTCAAGTCCCACCTCTTTTAATCTTCACTCCCCCCCCCCCCCCCGCCCCGCCAAAACTGCCAGGGATCAGTTAGTGTTTATGACATTAGAAACTAATGAATGGTGTTGACTTTAATTTGGTAAGTTAAAACTCCTTCAAGGCTTAATGTCATCACTTTAAATGTAGCACAAAGAACGCAATGGAGAGAAATGATTGAAGCTCTTCACCATGGCTGTACTAGCCATGATAGAGCTAAAATTTGCAGTTCTGCTACTGGATGCAGTATTTTGCTATATAAATCAAAACAAAATAAGAAAAAGTTTATATTGACATTAAAATGTTTGTAATTCTATGGTCGAAAGGATCTCTCTAAAAACAGAGTAAAAATCAAGTAAGTTATTCTGTACCAGCCTCTCTCTCTCTCCCAATCTCATATTTCTTCCAATGTCCACATAAAATTAAGGGATTCCACCTACACTCTTTATAGCTTTCTACTACAATACCTCCAGCTCACTCTAAATAACTTTTTTGATCCAGCACAGCTGCCTTCTACTATATAGTAATGCCTACTGATAAAGTTCTCAACTTCCCCTTGAGGGGGACATTAGGAGTTCCACAAAAACGGGCAACTGAGTTGAAACACCATTATGGATCCAATCCCTATTCTTCTGTCAGATTTGGCTGAAAGCTAAAAATCAGAAGGTGAAAAAAAAGACTGCATAATCATATAGCCCTTATTTTCTTAGGGAAATATGGCTAAAAAACTGCTTCCTAGATATTTCACACAAAATCCTTTCTCCTTATTTTTCCATATTAAAAGTACATTAAATTAAAGCACATGTCTCACGAGGTGTTCTCTTGAGAAATAATTTCTATCCAGAAGAGACTGTGATCTAAAGACCACAGAAGGCTTCCAGTCACAGTGGTACATAGAAAAAGAACAGACCAATGAAAGGTCATCAAGAAGATGAAGATGAGCCTCATATTTGCAAACCAGGATGTTTTAAAACAGTTGTGTCCCATGGACTATACATACAATTGCTGTAAACATAGGCCTAAGTGAGCATACGTGAACCTCTCCACCTCTTCTCATGAATGTTGAGAGCCTCTGACTGAAAAGTGGAAAAAGGCAGATGAATTTTTGAGTTTTTACAGTGAGTGGAAGACTCACAGTTTCCATAAATTAAGTATACATATGAGTAAAGACTTTGCAGGTGGCAACTTCCCTGGGAGGATCAGAGGTAGTAGCTGATGTATCAGGTGGTTAAGAAAGCAACTTCCCAAAATCAAGCACTGAATGGAGAAACCAAATCCACCGTATGTTTACAAATAAGAACTGATTTTCAAATCTCATTTATTGGTATATTTTAAAAACAAGCCAAATGAACTGCTTGGCTTCCCTCCAACTGCACCTTGATTAAGACCAGGTGAGACAACACCACGTGGTCCATGTAGAAACAGACACTACTGTCTGACACTTGCACACTCCTCTGAGGATGTGATATCCCCTGGAAACACGGTAAGATGTGGAGCTGAGGCAGATGAAAATATATCCTACCTGTAAGATGTTTCCTTATCCCTGGATCAGAAAGGTGTGAAGTGACTAAAAGCAAGACGGTACAAAGAATCTTGCCAGAACACAGGCCTTGACAAAACGGAAGTGGGTAATCCATGATATTTCAGTGGTAGAAAGGTATACAAGATCTGTGGTATTAAATGCACTCTTGAGTAGGATGAAAAAAACCAAAGCTGAAGAGACTGTAAAACATCTGCATTTGTCCCTTTTTGTTTATATTTTCTTAAGATAGAAGATTTCTTTCATTACTGATGCTATTCCAGTACAGGAACCGGAAAAGTCCAAAATATGGCAAATTTAGGAGGGAACCCAAAACCCTGCTTTGCAGACTTGCTACAACTGGCCACACAAGCCCTTTTTGAGCATCAGTATGAAAGTATTCCCAGGTGAGATGCTAGGTATCATGTGTTGGATTTAGTGCCACCCTAACTGCTAGACAGAGACAGCCCATCCATGGCTGGTCTGAGTAACCACATGAACAACTGTGCCCATTTGTGTACAAATCCCTCGCAGACAATTGGTCTGCAGCTCAAGTAATTATGCCTTTTCTTAGATTGTTGCCTGATTTTGTCTTACATTTGTAATGGATGTGGTATTTCACAGGTATTTTAATGTTAAAACTAGATGGTCACAAGCATAAACTGTACATTAAAAATATTTCATAGGGACAATTCCATTTTTTAAGAACATTCAAGTTTTAACTGCAGTAAACTGCTGTCTCTAATTTTGCTTTTATTTAACTATCAGCCTTTAGAGGTAGCAGGGAATAATTTTAAGAGATGCAACAAAGTGAGCAGACCATCAGCTTTTTAGATGTCCAGAGCAGCTCAAGACAGGTACTTAATGAGATTCCAAAAACTGTAAGTGGGTTAGATACCTAAAAATCATTGAAAGTCTTGAGAGGTGGGTATCCAAACCACTTAGATGTATTTTGAACATCAGCTCCATATTTATCTCCTTCTTATCAATATTGTAGCGTTGCCTTCATAAAAACAGTTATATACAGAAAGCTTTTTCTTCCCCTTTCACATATTGACACTATCCCCCTTGATTTTAAAACACATTTACACACATCGATACCTGATAATTTAATAAATGTGACAACTTCTTTGTCTTTTAGAAATATCACTTAATTACCCTTGGGGCACTCTGGATTAAATTCTGTGAACTCTTTATATCTCCTGTGCCTTCCATTTCTTAGCTGAGGTATGGCTTATGTCCTTTACTGATGTGAAAGAGTGCTACTGCTATGCAGATTTCGGTGATAGAACTGTGCAGATACTCGGGTGAGGATTTACCTCACAAGCTCTTCTCTGTGTTCAGAGCAGATTCAGGTGAATATCCTCCAGATTTGCCAAGAGAACCACTGAAAAAAGGGGATGTTAACCCCCCCTATTTTTTGAACACCTTTCCTTGCAGCTGGTTGAGAGCGCGCCGTGTGCTCTGCAGGCGGCAGCTTTGTCAGAGCAGGCACCCGTACTGCTGCTCCTGTCCCTTGGGAAAGCATGGCAAGGTGGCTGCTCTGCTCCGTGTTGCCAAGAAAGATCACTCTGGTACAATTTCTCAGATTATTAGAGGTGCCTGATCTGAAGGTTTGGCAAGTTCCCAGTTTGCTTTGTCGAGTCATGTGTTAGACCAACCACCGTTAAATCAGTTGTGCTCTAGTTAGGCTGTGCATCTTAGTTAAGGGTTTCATATTGTTGATCCCCATACACTGACTTTGAATCTGTCTATTAAACTCTCAATTCTAAAAAGAAATCAGTCTAAGAGAGAAATCATCTGTGCTTCTGTATTGGCACTGTATTTTCTTTTGATTTTCTTTTGTCTTTTTCCCCTACTTTCATGAAGAAAAACCCTGACCTATACTGAGAGATCCACAAACAAAAATAATTATGAAGCAGATGTATTTTACAGTCAAGAATGTCACATATGTCATCTGAAGTAGAAGGTGGAAGAAATATTGCATCAATTAAAAAAATACTAGAAAAAGCAGCTGAGGTATTCTTTATAAGCCAAAAAAGTTTGTAAAACATGGAAAAATTTTAAAGGTAATAATACACAAATTTGGAGCAGTAGTAAAAAATATGCCTCTCATCAGATGAATATCTTATATTCTGACCCACAAATGATTTTCAAATTTCTAAGCAAGCACGGAAATAATGTGGTATCTCAGTTTGTATTTATAAGATAAATTAACATTGCAGAAGGTTAATACGCATCAAACACTAGGATTTTATGAAGTAAAACTCTACTCAGAAAAGAGATGTAAGACGAGGTTTTTTTCCAGGGAGGGTGGCAAAGGGAGGGCTGTGCCTGTTTTTTTGTTTGTTTGTTTGTTTTTCTTTTTTTTTAGATTGTTTGCTTTTAAATTGGAGTAGTGGTACACTTATTTCCAAATATTGGAATAAAATATCACTTTGCAATAAAAATACTGATTTTTGTTATTATTATTTACCACCAAAAACCTCCACAAAATGAAATTAAGCTGATTTTATTCTTGCTAGAAAATAAAGTAGCAAAGATAACAATTTAGCTTAATAGATTAGGAAAAAACACAGGCATTATCTGATAGACCATAAAAATCTAGAAAGGTTCAAAATGTTTTCAGCTAGGCACAAAAATGCTGTTAATGATTAGCGGCATAACGAGATTTATCTCAGTCTTTTTCTCCTTGCTTTCTTGTGTGTGTGTGTGTGTGTTGCAAAGGCAACGCAGACACACTGCAGGTCTGTCTGTGCCATTCTTAGGCCACTTTCAGGCCGATTGAGAAAAGCTGGAAAGTAAACACAGGTGTTTTAAAACTGGAGCGCTGTCATGGACAACCACAAACACCCTTAACTCCGATGTGGCAACGCCTCTTTCCCGCCCTCTCTTTTTTAAAGCATTGCCCAAAAAGAACATGTCAAATGTTTCACCTTTCACCACCTCAAAATAACTTGGAGCTTATAGCATTGTTTGGCAAGTCCCAAGCAAAGAGATCGTTTTTTCATTCCTTTTCAAAAGTAGCCAACTCCAAATCAATCACATAAAATAAAGAGCCATTCTATTTCTAATTATTTTATTTTCAGTGTCCACTGATATACCTGCAAGCACTACATTTCAAGTTGTACATTTCCTTCTTTAAATGTAACTTAGGCTCCTTGTTTTCATGATTCAGGTTTAACTAAAAAGACAGTGAGGGGGATTTTGCAATAACGAAACGAGATTTAATCCAGTGGATAAGAGCATAAATAAAAAAGCCTAATGACAACAAAAGAGTGCCACAAATTCCCCAAACCAAAAGAATAAACCTTGGGATTTTTTATTATTGTGCAAGAATATATAAAAAACTGAAAAAGTACTTGCTTGTAAATTAGCTGTTCCAGAAAAGAGTGCATACTGTTAACTGCCATGATGTACTGACTAGTGAGTGAAAAAGTATAGAATGCAAAACCAGAACAAATCCCCAGAAATGATGTAGTGCCTATTCACTTATGCAGTTGGTGAGTGTGGGGGGGAAAAAGTAATATATTAACAAAAATGAAACAGGTACTGACAGTTACGGCTTCTGAAAAACTGTTAAATTAAACAGAGATGGTTAGATTTGGACTGAAACAAACAACCAGAACAACACTCCTCACCCCAAAATTCCAAACTGGTCCATAATCTAAATATCAAAATCTAGATCAGCAAAAAATCCTGAAATTTTATACTCAAAGCAATGTAACCCCCACACCCAAACCAACCGCAAATGTATTGCAAACATACAGCATTGATGAAAAGGTAGCATATGCCAAAATCAGGTCTTACTTATTGTAAAGGATGATTTTCCTTGCCAGCCTCAGCCTTCAGATTCCAGAACGATTTTGTTTTTAACGTAGACGCTTACACAGCCCGGTTTCAAAAACCAGACACCAGACTTACTGTGTGTCCTGTGCTCCAACTTAAACAAACACAAACGACTTTGTAAGACAGACACCTCTCACGCATACATTTATTTATGTTAGGACACAAGTGAGATTTTTCTTTTTTCCAGATTTTGTCTGCTGTGGTAAAGTGATGGTATTATTTATTAAAGGATCTGTCTGAATAGCCCACCTCATCCCCTATTAAGTTTCCCAGGCATTCAAAATAGTTCAAGATTTCACTAAACAGGCCTCAAGAGATGATTTGCAAAATTGAACTCTGTACTACAAATCAGTCATCATTATTTCCTTTAAGCCATTTCATCTAATTTTTGACAAAAATGATGAACTACTTTGTGCACTTTTCTATTAAAGATCTAACTAATAATACCTGTAAAGCCTGGCCAAGAGAACACAACTGTAGCAAATGTAAAGCATCAAACTTCTGCCAGCTGCCGATATCACTCACAGTGCTGTGCGTTACCTAACAAATACTAAAAAGAAATCACACACACAAACACACTCATTAAACTACACTATTTTGCCTCATTTGTTTCTAGTTCTGGCCTCTGCATTAAGCACACGTGACTTGAAAATTGTATGCCATTGAGAGTATTACACATAATAGACAAATTAAACCAAACCATATTGTGTATAAATTACTTTCTTCATTGGTTTGCTTTAGAAATAAACCTTCCTGTTAAAACAGGAGGGATTTATGCTTGGCAAAGCAACAGAGTTTAATATGATCCATTAAAAGAAAGTGCACCAGTACAATAATGGAGAAAACCACTGAACATTCTGATAGCAACAATTCAGACACACCTAAAAAGGGAGATAAAAAGCTTGTTGAAATAACCCTTTTTAAGTGCAAAAATTTCACTCAATACAGAGATGCAGCAATAATGGTGTTATTTACCTGCAGATCTAACAAGTCTCAGAAGTATGTTTTAAGCTAACAAATTGAGTTGGGGGAACTTTATCAAACCACTAACTACCTTTAAATAGCAATGACAGATTTATCCCTCAGCACTATGCTGACCTCTTGGCCAAAAGCTAGTTTCTCATTCCTCTAGACTTCTGTATTCAAAGTTATTACTTAGTCATAAAACAAGCTGATTTTTGAAGCAAGAAATTTCCATCCACGGTTTGAGAGATGACAGTATTTTCATCTGTGTCTACTTCACAAGAAGTTGTGGACACTTAGCTTTGGGCAGTTATTATTTGATGCAGCCCTGGAGAGCAACTGCCTTTTTTTTTTTTAATGTGTCTTAAAGAAGCAGCAGGAGATATATAGTGAAACTATAAAAAATACTAATAAGCTTTAACTGTGACAAGTGAGTTTCACTTCATGAAACAAACTGGGAAGCTAATTTTGTCCTTTAAGAAATGGGGTAAAGAAACTCTGTAAGAAACAGACGAAAAACTTATTCCTGATCATCTGATTTTACTCAGATGAATAATATACAGAAGTAGCTTCCTGCGTGAGGCTTACTGGATGAGGCCCCAATTTATGAAAATGTTGTTTCTGGACTCGGACCTGCTATTCTATGTTTCAGGTTGGAATGAAGTTTTCAGAGTGAAGCTCTTAAGTCCTAAAGAAGGGAAACAATGCAAGAGTGTGAAATACGCTTGTTGCTGCTACAACATCAACTCTGCCTGGTAATTCTTCTCTAATTACCAAAGAAAAGAAATATGATGTCTGATGTCACTTTCTTCAAACATAAACACATCTCAGCAAGACTGTGAGTCTTTTTCTCCTAAAAAATAACTGAAAAAACAAAAATGTGAGAAGCAGACATTCCTTTGTCAGGACAAAGTTAATAAAACATTTTATTTGGGAAGTAGACATGATACAACTGGAGTTTGAAGGTGAACTTAGCTCAGCTCTAATATTTTAAATTTGACAACACTTGTCAAAAGATGTTAAAATTGTTTTGTGGTCCAACAAGTCACTCAGCAAGAATAATTTTTAAGCAGCTTTTCTTTTTGTTTCAGTTAAAATTAAAATCCATGCTGTGTAATCCTTGGAGTCAATCTGTAATTAAGGGGATTTGAAGAGAGACCACGCACTGCATTAATGATAAAATTTAATATCTGTTTTAATACTCTAACATAAGAAAAAAACCCTGAGCAACATACAAAAAAGCAATCATCTCCCTATTTTGTGTGAATGCAGCATATATACACCATTACTATGTCTAGTAGTAATGCTGTATTTGATGTCAGCTTTTTGTTTATATACCAAATGTTTCAGGATTTATCATCCACAGAGCTTAAAGTTTCATCTGCTTGAAAGCTGGCACCCAGATCTAATAGGTTAGATAAACAGATTTTATTTTATCTAGTTTGAAAAACAAGTGTTTTTGTTATAGTTACATAGCAATTCCAAATGGGAGGAGCTATCAAGAGCATTTCCCAGTCACTCAGCCACTTCCTCCAACAATTGCAGCTCAGTTGTAAAAAATAGGAGCAGATATCCAACTAAAACCAGTCAATTTTATGTGATGTTCTTAAATGGTTAAAATTGTAACACAATACAAAAAGAATGATAATGCTTGGTATACTAAGTCTCTCCTCTAGACTATATGCAAGGGAAAAGTTTGAAATCTTCATCTCTTCAAAATGCAGCTAGTTGACACCAAGTAGTGTATTCAAATCATTTACTTAGAGTAAGCAACCACTGAAAAGCAGAGCAAATAGAGTTCCATTTTTAAACTAGAAACCTGTGCTAAATAGTTTCATCTTTTCAGAAGATGGGGTGAAGGATTACAGTTCTGAAGAACTCACTAAGAAGCATAGTTAAGGCAGAGGTGATCTTAATGGGATTTTGGGGAGAAAGGTTTTGAAGGGATACGTTTTTCACTGAGAAAGAAAAATAGATTCTTTTAATGTTTACATCAAGGATTTTTTCCTGTTAAAATGCCTCCTAGCCTGAGCTCTTGTGAAAGATCTAGCAAAGCATCAATGTATTCTAACTAGATCTTGTTGTATCATGTAAGAAAGCTAGATCATGAAAACAGATTTTAACAGAATATCCTCTGATCTCTGTTTATTTCTTAGTAGTCTAAGTGTGTGTACAATAGCTGAAGGCTTCACAGATTTGGGACATAGTCCCATTAAGTACATGTGGGACTCACAAGCTTCAAGGTCAAAGCAAGAAAGGGTTCATTTTTTCTCAAAGTTTAGATGCTATAACAATTACTGTCAGCAGGACTACACTCCAGCAGCCACTGCGACATATGTGCATGTGCACAGAATCTGGCCTAATAGACAAGATCAGCTTCAGTGTTTGAAAACCTGGTCCAAATGGTGCTTCTAATTAAAAAAAAAATAGTTTAAATGGTATTGATTTTTTAAAAACAAAACCTCTTAATTTTCAAAATGTGTAGTCAAAATATTTGTAAAGAATGAACTCTATGTGCTAGTCATACCATGACCAACAGCTTAATAACCCCTCCAGCATAGCAGGTATTTCTTCAATAAACAAACTAGCATTGAAATAATCATCTTGACTGTGATCCACAAGGAAATGTGGAATTTGTGAAACTGTATGGAATCTAAATACGTTTAGTAAAACTGTGAAAGATGACATCTGTTCTTCAGTGCAGAATCAATTCTGGAGATGGAAAATCCAGTATCAATCAACACAGTTCAGAAAATGAAGCCCCTGAAGGTTTCTTTATATATTGAATCTAACTAAAAATGACATTTGAGTCTTTGTGTTTAATTTTAAATTGCAAATTTGGCTGCTCAGCAGCTTAATACAATCACCAATACACATTAACAACATGTCCAAGCAATGTGATATACACTTATTTACTATTACAGAATTGCATTTGCTACTTCAGCTTCCTACCTGAAGTTTAAGCTCTTTCCTCATTTTACCTTTCTATTGCTTTTTCTTTGTAAGATATATTTACCTTACCATTAAGAGGGGCTGAATTTTGGAAGTAACAATAGAGATGACTGAATTTTGGAGGCACAAAAAATTGAAGCTTTAATTGTAAACACATTTTACAACAGAAATCAGACCTTCTTTGAGCATTTTCAGTGAACAATTCCGTTCTTCTGCAAGTCTAATGACCAATTTTGACCCAGCTACATGAGAGAGCTAGTCATGCAGTGTTTCTAAATATGAAGATAAACCTAATATATGTTGAGTTGAAATCCTAATACATTGATATACTTCTGCTGATGTGAAGCTTACTTCATAAATTTCAAGACTTCAAATAATAAAAAACATGTCAAATCATATGTCCAATTCTATCTGTGCCTGTGTTAATCCTGAATAGGTGGTACACCAGGATGCCTGCACAGGGTTTTTTAAGGTTAAGATCCAGAAACTCCGAACTAGCAAATAATCAGATTTACTACTTGACCCCTAATATACGGCTTACTACTCTAAAGCTGACACCTAGAGAAAAGTCAAAGTCCAGATACCACTCCATAATCTCATGAGGAAATCTGTGAAAATCTACTGGAAGACAGATGACAAAGATTTTACTTCATAAAGCCCACTTCCATAGAAGAAAAAAAATGTCCAAAATAAATCCTCATCCATTTTTTACTTGTGGTCTTCAGGCATTCTCGTAATGACCTGCATATTGCTCGGGTAGAAACGCACACCTGCTGCGCAGGAGGAGTACATCTCTTCCTCTCAGCAACCTGAATGAGTGAACAGAAAAGTTCACTTTTCCATTACACCTCTGTGCCACACGCATGGAAGTCAGTTTCTCTTATTTGTGGGGAAAAGGAATCTTCAAAAGTGTCTCAGTGATCTAGAAGCACAAGTGCACTAACATCAAAAATGCGCTGCTGCACCAGACCAAATAAATAGATGGGAATTAAACAGGACAAGCAAAATGAGTCCTGACTCCTCTGAATAAGTGATGGCTAAGCATCAAGCTGCACTTTTCAGACATGAAGTCTTTTGATTTCATCTAATTCTAAAACCTGAAGTTACTCGCCTGGGAACAGAATAGGAGAGACTTTCAGATTGCAGTGAAAATATAAATAAGAGCAAACATGTAGGACTTTGAGGCTTCTGAATCAAGGCCAGTCTGCAGCATTACAACCGTACCAAGACCCAATGTTTCAGTGTCTTCCTTCAGTATCTGTTCCCCTTCTACTCTGAACCATACTTCATATGATTTCTTGCACACAAAATGCTAGGAAAGGGTCCTCCAATTCTGAACAGATATTTGGATACACTTAAATATACAAAGGCCAAATATTCCTTTTTAGTAAATACCTAAAATTCTGAAACGTTTGTACTGATCCTTTATCCTACCCTTGGTTTCCTGTACCCAAGATCTAAAGTAGATTCTATCAATTCTGAGAGGCGTTTCAGATAAGGAGGTCATGGATGGGTCAGAGCAAGACCTTTGCTATTTAATGACCCTGTAGCTTGTCTTTTGCACAAGAGCTTAGGTTACTACCTTTTATATGTTTTATTGAAGGACAAATAACTCGCATGTCATCATGCATCCAGGCTCAAGATTTTGTTTACAGTTGCTGTTCAAACAAAAGAGGATCATTTTCCTGTGCAGCATAAAAAGTGAAGACTGTACAGTATGACACTGAAAAAAATATTGAAAATTAAGTTTTACCACACTTCTTTCTGCATGCATGGATATCAGGACTCATACGGAGAAAGGAACAAAATTCATGAAATAAATATAACACATAACAGAGACACTCCTCCTCTTCATTCATTAAATCTGATATCTCATCTGCAGCATAATTTAATACAATTACTATCATTTAATACCTCCAAGAATGAAAAATACTTAACTTGGCTAAATATTTCCGGTACTTTATTTTATTATGGTACAATGCTGATAGATATTTTGAAAACTGTGCCAGTGCAGATTAGGCATAATGTTAATAGAAAGTGATGCTAAGGCCACCTTTAAACATTGCAGGAAAAATTTAGTATTTTATGTACAAAGTGAGTTCAGATTTAGAATCTCTGAATTTGGTTTGGAAACGCGTTTTATAGTATCAGAAAGTGGCAAGTAAAGGAGAGAGTCCTAGTTTTCTTATAGTAAGTCTGATACATTAGGCTTCATGATTGCTTTAGAATTAAATTAACATACGGCCTTCATTCCTGATCCATGTAATCCTGAAATGAAGGTTCACAAGGAAAGTAAAATAATTTTTTTTAATAACTGTCTGAAGTGCAGCAACATGACACTTCCTCAAAAGTTACAGAGGTTCATAGTAGTACTACTACTGACATGCTACTGGGCAGAAGCAAGGAAAAATGAACCCAGGACTCGGGTGACAAATTATACCATTGGAGAGGGCAACAAAGCTTATAATTAAGTTAGAGATTTTGTTTTTATAAGAGCTCACCTTTCCATATAATCATAGAATCATTACAGAATCTTAAAGGTCAAAAAAGATACTTATGATCATCAAGTCCAACAATTAACCCAGCACTGCCAAGTCCACCACTAAACCATGTCCCTAAGTACCACATCTACACATTTTTTGAACACATGTAAGCAGTTTTCCTAACATGACTCTGGTTTCTGCAGTATGTTTTGCTAATGTATCAGATTCTGTAATTCTAATTTACAACATACTGATGAATTTCAATGTATTTTAGAACACACAATTTTTAAATCACTGGTTTAAGACATGGCTGTCACCTCTATGGAGATAAGGACTAAAAGAGTAGGTAGCAGATAGCTTTCTAATTGGCCACAGGATGCCTGCATGGTTTGTTTCATCTTCTGCAACTTCAGAACATTTCTTTATTTCAGGATATTTCTAGAATATATATATATTATAGAGATCTGCTCCAGGCCCATAAACTATTCCAGTTTTGAGGTCTTTTAACAGAGTTTATACAAAACCCTAAAACTGCTGCAGAACACTGAAACGTAGCACAATTGAAACTGTAAGACCAAGTAGCAGAGTCACTCAGCAAGGAAGAAACTTTCAGAAAGTGACCCAGACAGCTATCAAATGTATCAATCATACAATATGGGATCTATTCTGCTAGAAGGAAAAATAGATGTGTGAAAGTGCAAAGTATTTCTAAAATGCTAAGTTAATATGCACAATTTCAGAATGGTTAAATGAAAAACATGGATGAGAGGTTCTCATTGACAGAATTCCTGATCACAGAAGCCTATTCCCATGAAAGAGATAATTCTTTGCATACCAAAAGTGAGGAAGTGGAAGCAGCCTAAATGACTGTGAGAATGATAGTTCGGATTTAGAATCACCTGAAACAAAAATATTGCCATTCCAAGAACCTGCTGCATTAATCAGAAATAATACTTCTGCTAATCACAAGTAGTAAGACTGACTGATCTTACAGGAAGATAATTTCCACCTATGAAAAGGAAGCCAAAAATTAAAAGACTCAGCCAAAAGGTTTGAATTACCACACCATCACTAATGAAAAAGAGGCTTGTATATGGTATATATAAACAGTCGATTTTTAAGATTGTCAGGAGTAATCTGGTGCCAACAGAGATATGAAGGCCGTCAAATAAAACGCAACAGACTTCCAAAGAATTTTTAGTGGAACAGATGAAAGCCAGCATCAAACACCAAGTGTGAATGAGTAATAAATTCTTTAATGCTTAGAACTGAATCAAAGTTCAATAACCATACCTGCTTTGGTTCAGAGATGTTTGACGTCTATTGACAGGAGAGATGGAAGACTTATACTCCTTGGGCAAGGTGAACAAACCCTTTGAGCCAAGACACTGCTTGTTCATTCTAGCAAGATACATACAGTGTCATTCTTGTGCAGGTGTTTACAGCAGTATGAAGCATGCTAAAGAGATACAGTGCTCTGGACAAGCACAATTAATTATACAGATTCAACTCTTCTTAGGATCATTTTCAGGACAGATATTGTTCACTCTTACCCTTATATTGCTTTGCTTTGAAACAATGCTGGAAGACTTGAGATCACAGTAGATAAGTAACACTAGTGTTTGGTCTTCTTTCGTTTGAACAGAGTCCAAGAAATCCTGAGCAGCTGCTGTGCAGAGAACAGTGTACACACAGGGCTGACATGCCACGTGGTGTGGTCAGTGAAAGGACAGCCTTAAAGACAGGAAAGTGGCATGGCCAGTGCAACCAAGGAAGCAAAGACAAGAACTTGGGTATGTCTATTTCCTTCCTTCTATTTGAAAACAACCCAAGCCTTGAATGCATTCAAAATTCTGGCCCACAACGATGCCTTCCTTAGTGAACCAAGAGCACTATAAATGTTCCTGCTGTCTATCCACACAGCCACTTAATGCCATTGCAAGCTGATCACTGAAAATCATGCAAGTATTAGTGTTACCAAACATAATTTCTCTTCAACTCACAGGTAGATGTTTCATATAAACCAGATTTATTGAACTCTGGAAGCCTGTGTTTCTGAGCAACTTCACTCTCAGTGAAGGGCAAACGTCTCAATTTTTTCTCATGTTTTCCATCAGGGGAAAACATTGTATTATTTGCTTATGGCACATTTAAGCAATTCTAACTTTCAACTCCCTAGACAAATTAAAAAAATTTTGGTCAATGAATAAAAATGTCTATCAGTACTAAAACATTAATTACTAGATGGAGGAGACTAAGAATGTCACTGTCACTCGTGAACAACTTTCTGTAAAAACCAACATAACTAAACAGAACCTACCAGGCTGGATGGCTACAAAAACCAATTAACAAAACTGGTCACTGATAATGAAATTAGTAGATTAAATTTCTGATTCATGGTCAAATACATACACTAAATTAGTCACTTCCTGCCTATAACGCATACACATAAGCAAACAGTTCTACTCCTAAATGAATGACAGCACATGAAGGAGAAATCCTTTGAGGGATCCCTTGAGGATCTCCAGCCCTGAACTGACCAGAGGACCAGGTTATGACATTTGGCTCAAAAGAACAATTGGGTCCAAGGCTTTAAAGACCACTCGACCAGTGCTCACATTTTTTCCACTGGGCTTGAGCAGGAATGTTGGCCACTGTAGGATTAGACAAGTTATTTTCTCCCTCTCCAGAAATCTAGTAAACTCGGCTGGCTGTTAGAGTCTGCAGCAATAACTTTTGGAGACACTGTAACTTAAAGGGAAAGGAATGCAGAAAATTATTATCAAAGTGGAACATGGACAGAATTATTTCTGCAGGAGTTTCTGTGGCCTCATTTTAGTGTTCATTTATGGCATGATGCACCAGCTCACACTGATACCCTCTGAGGTGTATGGTACTATTTAATAACACCAAGTCATAAAGTGACTAATCATTCTAGCATGGATAAGAGCTCAACAGACTTGTGTCTAACCCCAGTGACACGCTTTAAGACCTTGTGATTAAGTGTTTCTGGGTGCAGCACAGCAAAGGCTCTATTCAATGCAGTTAAGATTGCAACCGTGTCTACCCTGTCTGATAAAGTGTCTACGAAGCAGCAACGGAAGAAAAATGCTTGTGCATTCTTATCCAGATTGTCAGCAGCATGCCCCAAGTTTTACTAGTCTTTTATTTTCACCGCCACTATGCAATTAAAAGCAATTTAAGCATTACAACCTCAGCAAACGTACACTCCAAAAAGTAATAGTGATCTCATGTGTTTTTTAACAGGTTTTACTGACCGGGTAGCAAACTGTTCTCTCACACTGCCCAGGCATTTAAATGAGGGCACATCCTACATTAGAGTAGGTACTGAAGAGAGAAAGAATTTCATCGTGGCTTTCTACAACTTAAACTGGACAACTCTTCTGAAAGCTAAGTAAGAGAAACAGAGTCCTTCCTAGGAGAAGAAACTTTATAGCCATAAACCAGTTCTAAACTTATTAAAATAAAGCTCTGAAACTTCAGGTGTGAAGCACTAAACCTAAAAATACTGTTAGAATTCCTTAGCATATGCAGATAAAGGCCTGAACATCATCTGAAAAAAAGGACTTTTTTTCCGTAGTTAATATTGTATGCCTCAATAGCATGCTCTGTGTTTTTCAACAGTAGCAAACATTTTATACCTCATGTCAAAGCTTTTGAAAACATTTTTAAGCTCTTATCAGAATCTCTTGTGTTCATGCTCTTCATGGATGACAGGTTGATTAGTCATCTGGATTTGCTTTTGTGGTTGGTGTTGTCAAGTAGGTATGGAAAAATGGCTTCTACTCTAAGAATCTGAGAAATTCTGGGAATTAAAACAGAACTTAATACAATTTATGACAGGCATTGGGGAATACTTAAATTAAGTCTTCCAGAATGGGTTTTCCAAACCAAACTGCTGTGCATTGTGGATTTCCTGCCCTTGACCTGATTCTTTCATGTCAGCAGAAAGCAGATGATATCAGCCACAGTTCTTTATGATACTACTGTAGACAAACTTCTGACAACTCCTTCAGGTCACTTTCTTGGCTCTAACTCTAAATTTAATATATTCTTACTAAAACTAATGAAGCATGTAGGATAAATTCTACAAGCAATCACAACAAGAAAGAAAGGCAGACATTACAAAAAAAAGCCAATCATAATAAAAGACATAACATCTTAACAGCTCTGCAACACTTTACAAGTTCTAATGACATCATAATTGGATGGAGTATTTTCATTTAGTCAGTAAAGAGCACCTGATTTGTATATCACCATGAAATAGCCCTCTCCTTTTCAAGAATTTGCCTTGAAAGTAAAATCAGTATGTTTCTCTGGTTTTTAAAGTAGATTAACAGCTGCTTTAAGAAGAATATGCCACTTAATTAAAAATAACAAAATAATAAGGCCTGTGAAAAAGAGTCACCTCTCTCTATTTCATTCAAATCCAGTTAAACATTTTCCATGAAATTTCACATTAAGTTATTTGTTTCACAAGACTTATTCTTCTTCAACTCAGTAAAGAGGACATACACACTGGCAAAATCTTCATTTTTCTTCAGAAAAAATGTATTACTGAAAACTCTGAATTTCAAAATTACACGCCACAAAGCTAACAACAATAAAATGAATGACAATATTTGAAAAATAACGAAAAAATAGCAATTCTTCAACTTTTATATGTTTAATTGAATCAGCTGTTTCTGTGTATTGTGGGAATACATTTACCAGAATCAGTAGAGACCAAATATTAATTATGAACACCAAGCACAAATGAATAATCTTACATATAGACCCTGACACATTAGAACTGCAAAGCACTCTGCAGATCTTATTTTATGAAAATGTACTAAGAGCACAAATGTACAGGCCCTTAGGAAGCAATTATCCCTAAAAGATTTAGCTATAATTCAATGTGAAATATAATAAGAGATTTTTAAAAATGGTTTCACAAAGAAGAGGATTATTTTACTTTAACTATGGAAATAGGGGCCCACACACTTCTCTGAATGACCTCTGTGCAGTTGTGGGCATTGCCTGTAGGGAAGATTTGAAATTGGCCTTTTCAGTAAATTAATACAATCCCCTATTACCAATAAGAATATTATAAAAATTAGGAGTGCCAGTTAGGCATTGTGGGGCTGAATCTCCCACATCACTATTAGGAATTTTCTATGCAGCAAATATATTAAATATGGAAATTTTAAATTACATACTACTAACATCTATGTAGAGATTAGGCAAGAAGAGCTATTTTACCAAAGATGTGCAGATGTTATATGGCACAGTAAGATGAAATAGCACATTATAATGTGCACAGTATGCCTTATGCGTCATATGTTTTATTTGTCACATGATCCTCAGGTGTGACATGGAATTGAAAAGTATAAAAACAAAAGTTTTTTTAAGAGTGCTTACATTATCCTTGTGATTTCCAGATCCTGGATCTAGCCAAATTACTGCCACCACACCTCTCCCACAGTTATGCCTCCCTGCAGCTTTACTCACTCCTGACCCTACCATCAGCAGAATGAAATAGGTTTCTTGTAGATTGGTCTTACAGTTTTTTCCTTCACTGCAACTCACTGCTGTGAGATGATTTTAAAAAGTAAAAAGGAAACAATACCTATTTGGTTTTGTTCTTAAGTGTGTTTCAGGGTCCCATACAAGTAATGATCTCATCTTTTATCACAAACTTTTATGCCATCCTTAATCTAGCTGATCATGTTTACTGTATTTTTATCCAGTTAAGATTGCAAATATCCCTGCACTACATCTGATGTTTACACTCCCATTACTCCCTGAAGAAAATCTAAAGTAGATCAAATTCCTCCGCATCAGAATATATCTTTTGCCAAACTGAATCAACAGATTGTCTCAACGTTAATTAAGAGAATTGGGAAAATTACAGTTTTTTTAAAAAAAACCTTTCTTGACAGAAACTGTCCTGGACAGACTCAGAAGAAATACCTGGATTCTTTCTGCTGGGCAGGTTAATAATACATAGCACAGTTCCCAGTTTGCATGTGGAGGTGGTTAAAATAAATATAGTTCCCCGGATTATGGAGAAAATAAAAGTAGTTGAGTTGATATTTACCCTGTACCACAGAGACAAATGGCCAGTCCTATTTCTCTGAAAACAGACAAATGTCCAGAGGGTGATCTGCGGTGGAGAGGGGAGAGGACAGGATGGTTGGGTCTGTACGTGCACCCTGCACATAGCCTTACAAGAGCTACTAAGTGCATCCACGAGGTAGGAGGTGACAGCTAAGAACATGAGGGTTTCACAGGGGAGGTGTGTGTCAGGACCCCGCAGTGCACGATCCGTCAGGGGGCTCTGGCTGGATATTTCCATCAGGGGGCTCTGGCTGGGTATTTCTTCCTCCGGGAGCTGTGCCGCTGACAGCAGCAGGAGCACTCCAGCCATCTACAGCCAGCCCCAGAGCACCGATCACACCCACTCCTAGGAGAGTCACTGACAGGACTTTCATCCTTACCAGACAGTCAATTTTCCAGGCTGTAGATACACTAAAAATGGGTGATAAGCTTTTCATTTACGTGAGTTCTTAGGTCAGGATGAGTGCTCGTGTGCTGTATGTTAAAGGTAACAGCTATTGCTATTGTTTCAGTGGGGCATTTTAAAGTTTTCAAGGTCAAGAATACAATCTGGCTCATTGGCCTTTTACAAAAATACTGCAAAGGACCTGTCCTCACTGCAGGCAACAGTAATATGAACCGAGACAAACTCCAAGGAGCTACAGTATTAAAAATGGTTCAACTTTACCGAAAATTGAAAAGCATGGTTTTTTTTTTTTGCCTCCCCAGACTCTAAAAGACTATGATCAATTAACCTCTAACTTTGAAAAGTAAAAAAATTCCTGTGACAGCCAGAAATGAAATTCTTTAAAGATTAGGTGCTGAGAGAGCAATATCAGGCTTAGAATGAAATCCTAGTAACACTCTAAACTATCAAGTCACTTCTTGCTCTGAAAATATAATTATTCTGTAAGCATTATGTCAGACAATATTAAATGCAAAAAGTGTAGCTTAAATAAAACCTTTTCTTTTTCTAGCAGCAAGGCTCTGTGCATAATATTTTCAATGACACAGAAAAAAACAAGTCAGCATGCAATTAATGAAACAATACTATGTGCAATAAGTAGTGTGCTTGGCAAGCAGTAGCTTTTAGTGATACCAGATTCAAAAAAATACTGTTATTGCAGTCAGAAATGTTTATGAATGTTTATGATCTCTATTTCTAGTCATCTGCCTTCAGTATTGCATACCTGTTTTTGTAATATTCACCATAGATTTTGATGGCAGTTATAAATCCATGGAACATACAGCATTTGTGTAGCATGCAACCTCTCTCCATTTATTACTATTATACTTGGGATTTTTTCTTACTGAGAAATGTCAAACTACACAAGGATTTACTTTTATTCCTATACTTTGCTTTGGTCAAGTTGATATATGAATAATGATGTCTCCCAAATATAAAAAAAATAGAAAAAGGAGGCAGAGGAAAATCCATCTATAAATGAGATACCTTTGTATCTTACTGTCTAAATCAAACAGTTTTAAAATGACAACACAGTATAAACAGATCAACTTCTGTATTTATATTGTATTTTCACTACCCATTAAAGAGATTTTTAAGAATATAGTGGTTGAAGAGGTGTGCACAATGCTTGCACATCTTACCTGGTAGTCTCTTATCCTGGCTAGCGGTGAGATTGCTAGGTATGTAGCTATCAATTCCACTGACATTACAATTTCCCTTTCTCAAAGCAGCAATAACCTGTCACTTTACACTGTCCTTTCTCTGACCCTCTCCCGCCTCTCTGCTCATTTTTATTCTTATTGACAAGACTTATTATTCCTCCTCCCAATTCCAAGTAGCTACCCTTTTGCAAATAGTAGTATCAACTATGTGGTCACTAGTAGTATCGGTCAACAATGTTATTAATATAGCACACACTGCTGGGAGCAGATCAAACAGCCAAGCTTTAAAATATTAGTTTTGCAAAGGTACCATGAGGCAAATAGTTGCAGTTTTCTTCACCTTATACAATATAATATTGCAAGGACAGATCTCAAGAAGTTAGTGTTAATTATCAGCCCAATAATTTGGAGGATATATATTTTTTTCTTGTTGCTTTCATAGGCAAAATAAAATAAAACCATAACAGAAGGGTGCTGTATCTGTGTTTAAAGAAGCCGTTGTTGGCAAACACCATAGCTCACTTCTGCCGAAATGTACACAACTGATATATGCAGCCCAGAAAGCTGGCACCAGGGGCTTACAACCTTAATTTGCCTGCAAGAAGAAATGGAGATTTACCTTCAGAGCACGTTCTTGATTGTTTTCAGCAGTCATATGTCTCGTGTTGTTTGCTGAAGTCTGGTTCTGCTCTTTCAGATGATGAAGCTCCTGCTCCAGCCGTTTGCACTGCAACGAGGAAAGAATCCCATTAAGTAGAGGAGTGTGGGCATATTTTTTTTCAACAAGCCAAACGACTTAACGTAAATAACCCCATCACCATTTCCGCAGTAGCGAAAGCATCAGACAAAAGCAAGTTACAATCCCAGATGGTACTAGAGCTACGTTTTTTAAATGTGTGTAATTATTTAGTTTCTTCCTGGTCCAATTGTATACCAAAAAAGCTAAGTATCAGATAAAGATATTTATCAGAATGTTGGGTTGAATTTCTGCTCCTGGTTATGCCAACATATGGCTAGATTTTGGCTTTTATGTATTAAGTAAGTAGATATAAAGGAAAGAATGCATGCTTTTAGAAATGCAAGCAAATGAAAGACCCTCATCCCAAATCAAGGATCCAGTCTTTTATTGAAAAATATACATGACATTTTTATGTTTGTATGTTTCATACTAAAGGCTTACTCTTGTATTTTTCACACTAAAGGTTTACTCTAATTCAACACACAGAACATTTTGAAAGATGTTTTAAGATTGTTTTCTTCAAATATTTAACTTAATGACAAAAAATTAAAAAATTAACACTTGCTACTGTGTGCATACACATGTATAGTTACTGCTGTCTGCTGAGCATTTATTTTAATGAGTAAAGATCTGCAAGTTGAGAACCAAATTATATTTTGCTGGGTTTTATGTTAACCATAAAAGGTCTTGCCTAGGTTCCCTGGTTTGAAAGAGGAACTAGTTGTTAGCAGACAGTTCACTGCCTTATGAAGAAAACTGTTTTACAAAAAAAGCACAAAACAAAACAGTCGAAGAACCAAGAAGACAAAGGGGAACAACTGTTAGAATTAGGGAAAAGCACAGTACCAGGAGAAGCATTTTACAACAGCGTATTGCAAGCAAGTAGTTTGGATATCACCACCAAAATCCAAAGCAAATGACTGCTGAACAAAAGAAAATTAATTGATAAAAATATTTTAATACATACTTTCTGAAAACACTAGTAAGAAAGAAATAAGAACTGTGATACAATGCCCATTTAAGCATTGCTGTCTCAAATGAAAGACCTGGAAACATCAGTCTCTTGTGCTGTCTTAGTTACTGTGGACAACACAGAACTGAGCTTCCCATGATGTATATACAACTTATTCCTGAGCAATTCCGTATGTGTGACACTGAAGCATGGCTCATGTAAACTCTAAAAAAAGAAAAACCGTGAAACAGAAAGCTGAAGAACTGAAAAAAATTTAACTGAGGTCTAAGTAAAATCAGGAACGTTAAAGGATTTGAGACAGAAATTTTAAAGACATACAATTCTTAAACACAAAGTCCTTAACAATGTACTGCTCATCAGGTATCCAGCACAGTATATAAACCAGAATGATCCATTCCTCTCTTTGAATAAATTTTAAATATTTGTAGGAGCCCAACAGTACTATTAAAAAATTCCATTCACATATCTGTTGTTATATTTCATTACTTCTGTTGGAAATCTTAGCTTATTTCTAATAGGATTACCTATTTCAAAAGCAGTGAATTTATCTGGCCTAGTGCATTCTCTCAGTGTGTGTTGTGAACTTCCTTAATGAACAATTTCATTTTTTTTGCAAGAAAAAGAGAAAAAGACACTTTCTCATAGATAGGGAATACAGAAAAAAATATTGACACATTTGATTGCAAATATTTTTACACACTTGAGATATCTAATGTCTATGTTGTTCTCACACATACACACACACACACACAAAATCACAAATCACAAAACCTCAGCTGTAATTCTTTTTCCATGTCCAGCATGAAAATTATGTGTTTGCAGATATGCAGGTGCTAAGTAATCTATAAGAACTAAACCCAGATTATGTTGGGTTTTTTTCTCTAGCAGCTTTTTCCCCTAGTTTATGTGATCTAAACACCATTTTTAAAAAATCAATCTACCACTTCAGGCACTATACACTACATCAAGTAGGATCAGCAGACCACTGAGTTTTCTGCTTTGCCAACATTCTTCTTCAAAACAGTGTTTTGTAATCCCCAATTTGACAACAGCACTAATTTTTATAGAGCTAATATTACTAAAAAGACTAAAATTTCAATTTACCTTTAAAATGTGAATTTATAATCATGCTATTCTCGTGATTAGAAAAGATCCAAAAAGTGAAATTTTTTGGAATCTCCAAAAAGAAATTCCAAAAAGTGAAAATATGCTAAGAGCAAAACCTAGCTACAGGACTATACAAAATAAGATCTTGTTGCACAGAGCAGATTGTACAACTAAGGGCATGGGTGCAATCTTAACTCTGCTCGCCACTTCCCTCCTGTGAAGACAGGACAGTGAAATAAACAGCAGCAGTGCGACTCCAGTATCTCGCAGAACACAGAGCATGTACAGGAAAGATGCAACACAGGTAGGAAAAAATGGATGAACCTCCCCAGAAAGTCAACTTTGATATGACTACATTTACATCAAACTTGGGAACATTTTGTAATTCCTCTTTCATTTCTTTTCTAATTAGAGTGTTGATATCTGAAAACACTGGGAATATTCAACTAGGATACTGTTTGAATTCAGTTTGAAGGCATCATAGAAAGAAATGGTGATCTAATTTGACCTTTGCACCTAAGTGTTTTATTATTTTGGAAGCAATACATTAACAAAAGATGTTCTGATTTATTCTTGGCTGTCTAGGAAGTAAAATCTTCAGCTATCCTGTTTGTGAAAGCATTATAATAATACTCTTAAGTGGCAACATTGTGTATGTCTTAGTAAAATGTTACACTTTACAACTTTGATACCTGAATTACTTTTAAAGCATTAAAATAGCATTCTAAAGGCAAGCACTCCTTTTCATAAGAACAGGAGCATATGAAATTTTAGTGTAATCTTGCTGTAAAGAAAAGTTTTCAAAATAGAATTTAAAACAATACAGCCCTCCTATTCATTTGAGCCAACATTTTTTGAATTCTGTGTCACTGGTTGTTAGCAAGGTCCAGTAAAAATAGATGTTTTTTAAAAGTACATGTGTTTTTATTGGTTCACTCCAGGGCTCTAAAATGCCAACAGCTGCAAGTAAGAAACTGGATTTCCTTCCAAAAGCATATATAAAATTACTTTTTGGAGCACAGTGAAGAGAAGACATCATCCAACTTGGTACTGACAAAAGGAAATGTAGGATGTATCCTTTTAAGAAAGCTGAAAGCTAAAGGAAGTGTTTAATTTAAAATATGTCTAAATTCTGTTATCTCAAACTTGTGAAAATTCACCCTTGGTAAAACTTCAAACAGACAAATTATTTTGTGCAACGTCTGGTTACCTAAACATCTGATCTGAGGTTTAATTGTGCCCTTCAGTGCAAGTTCCCATGAGTTCAACACTTTATGAAAGGCTGTTAATTGAGAAAACTGCTTCTCTACCTCAGATCCTTTGAGTACATCAAGGAATATGAGAGCAGTGTAGATACATGTCAATGAGAATATGACATGATCAGAACATAAGGACTTTGCTGAGTAAAGCATATTAAAGCTTCAGAAATTGTAACATCTAATTTTATAAAGGTATCACACAAACAATTCACTAAGAATTAACTTTACTGCATGGTCTATTGTCTGCCTTTGGAGTTCTGTAGCCAGAGAGGCAATACTGAAGGTACAAAAAACCCACCCCTAAAACTGATCCTGACAAAGGCTTCCTGTCTTCTTTCAAACCCTCACATTTGTTCTCCTCTCTCAAGACATTTGCCTCAAAAAGCCTCCTACCTTAGCTAGCCTAATTCAGGTGACAATGTACTTGACAGACAGTGAACCTTGTTAAGCCTACTCCAAGTGCTCTTTGAGCAACCATCACTGCCCAACTGTACAGTCGTCACTGCAACACCACCCATTCCCAGCAACAGGCACTCAATCTTCTCTTTAACTATATTTCCATCATGCAACTCTTCTATATAGACTCAGTCTTTTGAAACAAATGCCTTTATGCTTAGCACAGGATATATCACAAATAGCTAAGACACAAAATTAAAGGAGGTAACATACCAAAAGGATAAGAAGAGATAGACAGCAAGGAAACCTATTCTTCCCTCCCATCTTAAAATTTAAACTATTAGGTTACTGTCAAGTCTTTTTAAATGAGCATCAGGTAATACCATTCAGCAGAACCAGGATGTTTGTGAGAGGCACCAGTTCAAGCTGCAATGGGTGCTGACCCCTTTCAGTGACTCTCCAGGTGGGAGTGTTGGAATGCTATAGGGAAAATCCAGGCAACTTGCAAAAAGGAGCACCTGCTAAAAGGGGCACTGATGGAGAGGTCAAGAAGTGGACCAGGAGAATATCACTGAATAAAGTCCATGAGGCCCACCCAGAAAGTGACTGTTAAAAGATGGCTCCAGTTTCAGTTATACAAAAGGAGTAAAGATGGTTTATAATGAATCAGGTATTTCAGAAGATAGAAAAATCAATGCAAATAACCACTTAATAGTGTTTGGCCTTTACTAGAAAATGAGGTTGCATTAACATATCAAACATAACTTTAGCACTTGTATAAACAAATCATCTTTAACACACTGTCAGCTTTTCAGCATTTTCTTCTTCAACTTGCACCTATAAGACATTAACATGGTGTTATGGTGACTTCCACAGCTACACAGATTGATGAGTTATTTTTTGATTGTTATTTAACATGATTCTTCAGTGAGGTGTTCTCAAAGTAAAAGGTTCAGACATTACACAAAAGTAAAGAAAAACCTGCAAGCCACTGGACAAATAATGTGAGTAGGGACAAAAATGGAACACAGCAAAGCATTAACATTGAGCAGAGCAACACCCTGTCCCCAACCATTTGGTCCCCGTGTAGTTTGTTTGTATGAAGACAACACCTATCCCCAGAGGCCTCATGCAGAAGGCTGCTTAACTCTGAACTTAGGTCAATCAGGCTGTTCACCTGCTTTCAGAGAGACATAAATGTTTTGCTACACAGGGGTCCCTCGCTCTCATCTCATTGAACTAGGGTGGTAATGTCAGGCGAATTTCTCATTTTGTATTTCAGCACAGATTTGACCCAGGAAAGGGTACTGTGCACTCCCTGGCTCAGGAAGCAACAGCTAAAACTGAATGTAACAGAAAACCATAACACTTCCTTAGTACAAATACAGTTCTGGTGGCTATTTAATCCTGTTACATCTATATTTGCTTTTAATATTTTTATATGACATGTAATACTTTTCATTGCCTTTGATTAAAAGGAATCCAAACTAACCTCTCCTGAACTTATGGCAATATGCTAGGGAAAAAAAGAGTCAACACATTATGCCATTTATATGCTAGGGAAAAAGGATGGGAATTGATTTGTCTCTGTTATTACAGGTATGAGGGTCAAAGTCTAATGAAACTAATGCACTAAGATGAGGCAAAATTCTGCAAAAAATTCTTTCCTGAATTCTGAATAATATTTGATTATCTCATTCAATTAGTACATGCAAAAGACACTATTTCATGAGAATACATTTGTTAATCTAGAGTCCTTATCAAAACCTGCAGTGCTTACAACCTTAAGAATCAGCGCTGGCATAAATACACAAGAGTCCACTAAGGAGCTTGCTGAAAAAGGGGACAGTGCCTAGATGGAGATACAGCAACATGTTTGCCCTATTCCTGTACTGACTGAGCAACGTCAGGCTAGTGAGGCAGGTGGATCTTTGGTCTGATTGCACCAGCCAGTCTTATTTGGCCTCTCTAGTTTAAAAATACATAACCACAGCCTCTCACAAATAGCTTAATTCTGTCATTAAACTTAAGGAAACATACTTTTATTCAAGTCACAGAAAAATCAAAAGTCACTCACTCTGGGTCAGCCAGTGCATAATGACTTGATTGCGTTCAGTGCCTTCACTTCAAACAGTGAGTATTCTGCCACATTCTGTGGACTTTTATGCATGAAGACCTTGCTGCATTGGGATCTCAATTCCTGAAGTAGTGTGAAACAAAAATGACGTAGTTCCTACTGAATAACTTGGGAAAATGGTTTATGTTCTCCAAATTATGGGAACGTAAGAGTCCATCTGAATAGCAGAACTATTTTTCAACATACATTTTTTCCTTTACAAATTTTAAGCCAAATGATCATCAGCAAAGTAAGTGACACACCATATATTGTTGGAAAATGCATCAATACCATTGAAAGATAAGTTTATGGGGACTGAGATCCTACTAGTACACAACCTAGTATTTTCAGAAGTGATAAAGTGCATCTACGTTTTGAGATTAGTTAACATATATTCACTGCAATGAATAACTGAAGTACTAATAATTATTATAGACATCAAACATGAAAAAGATGAAAAAACAAAGCTATGTTTTCACCTGTTATATTTTTAAGTCATGGCCTGTGGAAAGTTGAATACAATAAGCAACCACGTGAAGCAAACAAAACCAATTCAACCGATTCTTCTCTTACTTGGTTATTTTGTTCACCTTTTCTTACTTTGTTTATAATGATCTGTACTTCAGACTAGCTCCCAGCTCAAATATGCCAAATGGAATGTGAGTGCTCTCACTTTGACAGCCCTTCTTTCCCCCTCCCCTCAATATTTTTTTTTTTGAACAGTCTGCCCCTTGTCCCAAATTCATCACAATTTCTGGAGAGGCAAACATCTTGCGCCACTTGGATGCTATACACTCTTTCCTTTGCAGACAAAAATAATACTGAAGTCGTCCAGTCAAAACACAAACCAACCTTTGGTGTCACTGTGAATTATGTACTTTGAGCTGCAGATGTTTGGAAGCACTTATATAAATAGAATTTATCCTTTTTCTCCTAAAGTAATAATTTTAAAAGAAATAAGGAAATAAATTAGTTTCTACATAATAATCGCTAGAAAAAATTTTCCATTAAATTATAATTTTGAATTAAGGTTTTCTAACCTCTCAGAGAAATTATTTCACTTCAAAGTTTTGGCAAACCATCAACAAATGTATTTGAATGATTATTTATACAATGCCCAGCAGCTTAAAACTACTGGAATTTCAAGAAAGAGGAGTGTTTATGTAGAGCATATGCCTCAGAAACATATGCATCTTTAAAAATTTATATTCTATTAATAAGAGAAACACTTAAACACTTTTTTTTGTAGCAGTGCAATGGTGTTTTGCTTCAAAAAGCTACAAAAAGAAATGCATCAAAATACAAATGAAACATTTTTGTTTTCTTTGTCACTATGAGTCATTTGCAACCTGTAGCATTGAGGCAGATGATATGCTGTACTCATGACTTGGTTTCCTCCTACCATTCCTTTCCCTATTTCTGACCATTTCAAATGCAGCAAAACAAGCTTTCATTTACTCTCTTTTTGACAGTTAAAGGAACTCCAGCTGCACAGTAATACATTCAAAAAATTTAGACAATAAAGTTTAACTGTTTCCATCCTTCATGTTAATGATCTTTACATGTGCAGCGATTCCACAGCACTGAGTAGCACTATGATACTTACCCACCCAACTGTATTCTCTATATATTCTTACTGCCTTGCAGTGATGATACTTCAAAGATCAAGACAACCCTGCTCTACCTCTCAATGAGTTCAGCACACACGGACTTTCCTAATCAATTAAACTCAATATAAAAATGTGCAAGAAAAAGAGCAAGGAAAAGGTGATGTTCTCAAGCTGTATGTGATTCACGGGTCATTCAAACAGGGTTCTGTGCTGGCTGGTGCTGCTGACAGACTCCTGCTCTGCCGGAGGAAACAACAGCAGGAGCTGCTGAAGCCACGTAACTGGGTCACCTTCGTGTTTTCCTGTATCCATCGCACGTAAGTTAACAAACTTACCTCACCTCTGAGTTGTTTCTAATCAAAACATAAACCTAGTAACCTGGAGCCTAACATTTATTCACGAGGCTGTACTGGGTCTGAAAGTAAGCGAAAATGCATTCAACTAACCTAAGAGTTTTTCCCTAATTGCCTGTCATATATAAATAAGCAACCTCTGCTTTACATTGAAGTCACATTATTAATTCAATTTTTAAATTTCAATGCCTATAAGTCTAATAAATAATGTACAAACTAAGCATGTAAGCAGATGAGTAGTACACAAGTAGTACGCCTGCTCACGCCCCACTGCAGAGTTTTAGAAACTCTAGACACTGGCACAGTGGAACTTATAGTTCTCATGTAAGTCTATTATATTCAAAAGCAAAGGAAATTACCAATACTCCCAAATAATTCAGCAAATAGAAAATACTAATTAAAACTTTATTATAAGAGGGAAAGAGCACTCAAGAGTCAAGATTATCTTTTAAAAGCAACGTCTAAAAAAAAATTCAGATAAAAATTAGTCTTTATTAGCTAAATTAGTTAAATTCTAAATCACTGAATAAAGGTCTTCAAGTACAGTAATACTTGAAGATTACTTGAAACTGACTAGGACCAGTTTTACTTTCAGGGCACACCAGCAAGTCCAGCATACAGATACAGGAGATGATTGCACAGTAGAAGATTCCACACAGAAAATAATTCAGAGTAACAAACCTCAACACCTTCAAAAATATTTAAAGAATAAAATTACACAACGCCCAAGGGGTCTTGGAATTTGCCATTAAAGCAGAATATGCATTAATACACTACTTACATGAAAACCAGGACTTAAATACCCTGCTGATTACCAGAAATAATTCCTACTCTGGTTAAGTACTATGTAGTACTGCAAGAAAGGTCCCCAAAAAGCAAGTCAGAGCATCTGAATATTAAAATACTATTCTGATCTTATTTTAGTTAGGGTCTTCGTATGCATTTTCCAAATCAATGCAACTCCCACATTCTCCTTTATGCACTATTTTGCAAGGCAGCTTTGGTCAAAGATTATGTCTTCCTAATAAAAGGAAGGAACACAAATTTCAGAAAGCTACGAACTATATTTTTTAATAACTATTTTTAAAAAATTATTTTATTTTTCCTCCTTCATTGCTGAAAGAGGAAACATAAGTTTTCCCTCTCTATTTCTTTAGTCTCTCCCTCCTCCAAAAGCAGCATCTTTCTTCCTTTCTTTGCATGGCAGAATGTACACATACTCTAGTTCTCAGTTCTCATCCTGGCCTGTGTAAGGTTCACTCCACTGTACCGTTTCATTTTTGTCTATGTTTTTTGCTTCATCTTTTTCCCATGCATATTCTCTTTATTATGTGATTCTACTCAATAAATCTTCTTTAATTATACTTGTATTTAATGATAACTTTTGTTAAATATTGACTGACCACTTTTTCCAACACTTAAGTTAGTAAAGAGTACTTTCTTGTTTTACGGGATGAGAAATTAGCAGAGAAAATTTAAGAATCTTAATCAGCCAACAAGATCATGTCAGAACTGGGATTACCACACCCAAAACCTTTACTTTACTGACTTGACCAAATTACACGGAGATATTGCTTCCCATGGCCACATGTTTTGCTGGTTCCTCACAAGAGTAGTCAGCTCCATTACAACCAGATGGCCTGTGGCCAAGAGATGACTTGTCAAACATCTGACACAACACACCATGACAGAAAGCTAACAACTGCTTTTGTTTAAAGCCTCTCCCTCACCCCCACTTAATAATCTGCAGTGTTGGTACTTGCACAATACATACAGTAGAATAGAGGTAGTGAAGATATGAAAGGTGTATGAAAAGATGAAATTTTAGAAACATTCACAGCCTAATCTTTCAGCTAGATCTAGAAATTAGGAATCTGATTTGCAGATATAAGCAAGGCACTCAGCTGCTGATAGAAGTATATTTTTAGAAAGTACAACCTTGTTTAATTGAATGTAACCAGTATTGGTTGACAAGAAAACAAAATTTGGTAAGCAATCTGTCATTGTAATGAGCTGGTTTTCAAATAATCTTCAATGGATTTTTGTAAAATCCATATGCAAACAAGGCTATTGCCGAAACGTTAAGTTGGCATTTACTGCACGAAAGGACAGGAATACTTCTGGTCCATCTTTAAATATCATCACATTTTTGAAGAAAACAGTATCATGGATCACTGTATAGATGGTAGAGTTTTAAAATCTTTTTATTCTGATATTTTAATCATAGGATTGCAGGTGTTCCTTCTCGTACACACTGCCTGTTTGTCCTGATAAATTTTGTATTCTCAATTGAGCCATCAATTGCTTAAGTGACAGTTCTTCAATTTTTTCTGGTGTATAACATGTCCACACAAAACTTGCTTAAAGTGTAATAAAAGCTACTTTAAACTAGAGATTACTACAAACTAAAACAGGCAACTAGGTAGGCGAAAGCACAAACCTTTGCAGATATGTCAGGGACAATAAACATTTTTTGAATAAATGATCCAAATCTGTCGTATTTGCTCTTTTTCCACAGATTTTTTGGAAACTTCGACACTAAAGAATATTACTATCTGAAAGCAATATTAATACTTTAACTGTCTGAGAATAAGGGTGAAAATGAAGTCACTAATTGTAAATTTTCAAACATTATTGTGAAATCAGTTTCTGTCTCATCAATACAGAGATCCAGGTAACAGCAAATATATAAAATTATATTCCAAACATCTTTTCCAATTTGTTTATATGCACTGAAAAGTAGAATGAAAATAATTTTTAAAAATTTTTAAAGAACAAGTTTAAAATCAATCATACATAGAAGACAAAGGCACCCCACAAAGAAAGGTAAACCAAAGCTCTGAAAAACTAAAACAAAACCAGACATTTAGAAATTGTGTATTGCTAAGCTTTGGTAATACAGAGAAATGTCTGCATAATTTTGGCACATGAATAAGACTTTGCAAATATTAGGTAGAGGTCCGACCTGAAGATTTAACCTCTGTAACAAAATCTAGCTATAGCTTCACTGAGCTGTTTTACAGAGATCAATGTGACTAGATACCCAAATAGATGCACCCTTCTCAAGCGGGCTGATCCTGCAGCTTTGAATTTACAGCCATCTAAAAGCTTTCAGATATGTTACTAAAAAGCAGAAATGCTTAAACCTAAAATCAGCTGCCTTTGACATGTGCAATTACCAACACTGTTCTCATCCTGGCAATTCCATGCCTCATATGTAGAGTGTAAGACACCCTAAGGAGAAAAAAATTAAGAAAAACACAAAGATAGAAGAATGTTATGACAACTTCTGAAAGCGAAGTGATGGCCCTGCCTGCCAAAACAAACAAAACGGGTGAAATGCATGGCTACTGCTGAGAAGAGTCTGGATACCACAGAAGACACTGTACACAACATAAAGAGAATATGTAAGGAAAGACACAGTTTCTGGCTGGCCCTACAGTAGGCGGCCAGCTAGCGTGACTATTTAGCACAAGGTGTTAACAATAATTTTGCTGTTTCTCCTTGGAGGCTGCACTGGATGCTCTCCTTTCCACAGTGAGATTTTCAAGATTTGTTTTTCAGACTAAGACTCAGTTGAAGTCCTAACATTTTGATTGTGAATAGGACCCCAAGCAATGAGGCTGAAAAAATGCTTGTAGATTAAGAAAGAAAAACTTTGTCTTAAAGCTACATAAGATGAAGGAATTAAACTCACAGAGAGGCCTAGTATTCACTCCTGTACTGAACACAACACAGAAGAGCACTTTCAGGAAAAAGAGAGTAAAAACTATTGTTTCCTATCATTGCTGGGATCTGTAACACCATCTCTGAAGAAACAAACTCCTCATCATGATTGTAACATGACTTGAAAGGGAATCTTACCTATTGGTGACAAGTCATCTCATGAAACAACTCGGAGCAAAGTGTTGATAGCCATTCTTCTGATAGAGAGCTTTACTCTGTTTTTTGGGGTTTATCTAAGCTTTGGTAATACTTCTGCAGATAGCAGAGAAAGGTGTTACAGCTAATCAAAAAATAAGCAACTCAGCAAAACTGAAAGATGACCAGTAACTGTTGCATGACTTTGGTTAATATACTTAGATTTACATGCTTAAAGCTGGTAATTAATTAATTATAGGTAATGTTAAAATTCCTCTCTCTCTCAAAAGATAGTTATCAATTCTATGTTATTAACAATATAAAGTATACATTCATAAGCATTACTGTCAATGATTTTGCATCAATATTTCACACCAACTAATACCATGTAGTTAGCCACTTGTATTCTGTATTTCTGATAGCAACTCCAGAACTGAAAAAGTTGTCATACTTGTATGATTTAATACTGTTCTTCAGCAGCAATAATTTTTCTTTTGTAGTAGCCACAAGTATGATACTTTTAACATAATCATAGCTTCCTAAGGGCCTTTAAATATTTCTACGTATTTGAACTACTTAAAAACGTATTTTCAATACAAAAGTAAACTATAAACCAGAATGATATTTTGTGCTTCATATTCAACAAAAATCAAAACCATGACTGTACATGATGACAACAAAGCATTAACATCAGAAAGTATTAAAAAAGTTCCCTGACAACAGCATCTTACAACCACATGCAGACTACATGCAATAGGAAAGCCTGTCCTTCATTTGCAATAGAGGGTAATGGAAGTTAAATTTTCTTGTTCTCAAGCAACTCAGCTTGAAAAATAATTAACAGTGAATAAACAGAACATGCAAAAGAGGCTAAATCCTAGATACTCACAATCTGAAGCACGAAACAGTAAAGCCATACAACAAACAAATGTAGGCATACTTGGTGAAACAGACAAAGATAAGTTAATGCTACTGTGAAATCTGAGAGAATATTGATAGATTTCCTTGTTCCTTTTTTTTTTTTGTCAGGACCACTACACACTTTAGACCAGAATACGTAAAATAACTTCATCAAGCCTAAGCTTCACAACCAAAAAAAAAAAAGTCACAATGTTCAGACCAAAGCAAGAGGAAAAAGTGCCGTTTTGGCAATTGTTACCTGTGCATTTAAAAATAGTTAAAATCTAGAAAAAAATGGAATTTAAAAAATGGTTAAGTCCCACATTTCAGTCACAATCATCTATTATTCTGTTGAAAATGAAAAATCAGCTTATCATCATCACAGTAGTTTTTCCTTACATCCTCTGTTACTGCTAGACCTTAGCTTCCTTACTCATCTCTCTTTCCTCCTTAGCACACATGCTGAAACATAAGGATGACTGTGGAGGGTGTTGCAATGCTGGAAGAGAGGTCAATATTTCAGCTCAGGTACTCTGGAAATAAAAATAAATTAAGTCAACAAAAAGCTCTATTCATTCTTCTTAGCTCCATGTCCCACAATACCCTTAGTCAATTGCTGATCTTGTAGAAGTGGCATGAACAGGAATATAGTTTGGCTGCTATTCTTTGAAGATATATCCACTGCACAATTAAATCCAAATTTTACATTCTGTGTATCATTTTATTTGCAATCTATGCTACTAGTTTGAAACCTATTTCTCCTTCAAGGAACAAAGTTCATTTATATCGTGATGACAGGACCAAAATCTTCACCAGAAAAGTCTGCATATAAAGTAGTCTAGTAATTTTCAAAGGAGAAAGTCTGAATACAAACACACTAGAATACTTTCTCTAAGAACATTGATAGCTTTTACTTCCCTATTTATTTTAATAAATCTCATTCTCTTTCTTAAAATCATCTCAATTTTATCCTTAACTTCATGTAATACACAATTTGTATGCTACTTTGCACTTTCTCTACTTATTATGCTTTGCTCTGCATCATGGAGTGTTATCTGAGAAAACGAATTGGATTCCTTTTTTGATTTAAGCAAACTCAAAGCTGCACTCCAGGAATGCACCTAGTGCATTCTGACACAAATGGTATTCAGTCCATAGAACTTGACTACAGCTAGTCCACTGAAAAAAACCAAACAAAAAAACCCAAACCAAACCAAACAAAAAAAAATGCCCCCCTCCTGCCTCTGGAAAGGGGTTTATGTAGATGTCAAATGCCGAGGACTAATTTATACTCCAGATCCACTATTATTTGTTCAAACTACTTGCTAATACAGACATAATAAAACACAAAATTGCAACTTATGAACATTTAAGAAGTATCAAGTGAGGAAATGGAAATGAACATACAGGTCAGGCATATCAGCCTTTTCAGACTGCAGATTAATGATAAATATGAAACACAAAAATCTCATTTGACACTTATCAAAAGAATATGATAAAATAAGAATTTTGATAATCTCAAACTCATCTGTGTATCCAAAATAACAAAGTAATTTTGCATAAAGTTTCCTTAAAAACTTGTCTAAGGAAACCAGTTTTTCATACAAAGTGCACAGCTGGATATTTTTCCCCCCCCAATTTTTAAAAAAATACAACATTTTCTCCAGTAAGTAAGCAAAATGAAATCTGATTCAACACTCAGTACCTAACTTCAAACTGTGAAGTGTTAAGCATCATGGAAAACTTACTTAAGGTACCTCTACAATAGTTTAGGTCCCTGCATACCTTATTGCATGCACAGCGATCCTCTTCAGAGGGAATACTATTTGAATTCTACTTCTATCACATTGGAAGTTTCCTGTGTGGGTTGCTGCTACTGAAACAGGTGATCAATAAGCATACAAAACACTTTTCCTCTCTTTCATCCTAGGGTTTTGACATTAAATATTTAAATTAATTCTAGAAATTGGTTTGAAAGTCTAAGCTGTGTGAATATAAAGCTTAGCACCATGATAGATGAGTCAAATAGCAATTAATGGAACAAGCCTGCATGCAAATTTACTGTCATTTTCAAAGAGGTGAGAAGTTTCTAGGTACTGAAGAGAGGATGAATGTTCGACTGGAAATTCATTAAAGTTTACAATTAAAGATATCAAGCTTGATCATGCCCTCAAATACTATGCAGACATGTATTTTCTGAATTCTGCACAACACACTGTTTGCAGAGGAACAACAGGTGATTTAACAATGCAAACAATGATGTGTCTCCGGGCATCATTCAGTCAAAATCTTATGGCAGCAAAAAGAAGAAATGTAGTATCAATTAAAATTTTTCTTCTAAAGCTCAAAAAGACAAACCATAATCCCTCTCTTCAAGGAAACACTGCATTAACATTTACATATTTACTCATACTTAGCATTCATGGGCTAAGTACAAAAGTTCGGTATAAGAGCTCCTAAGGGTAATTTCCTTCAGATCCTCCTCTCCCTCCACTAACGACCTACAATCTGACCTGCACTTCAAGCTGCAAGAAGTATTAACTCAAAAAAAAACAAGACCTCAAGCAACCAAAGCCTTGTTGAAGTCTAAACTAAGGAATAAGTTGCAAAATACTTGGTTTCACTAGTGAAATTCCAGCTCCAGTGAAACCAAAGGGAGTTTCATGCCCTATTAACAGACACCTGCCTACAGAGAAATCACAACCTCTGCTACATCAATGTGAGAGACAAACACAGATTTGTGGTGTCCCCAAACCTTCCCCTACCATCATATTTGAACATCTCACCACTCCTCAGATTTTTTAATGGTTTCAAACCTGTGAATTACATACCATGACCAAATTAAACAGAGCACTACAGCTAAAGGTTAAACAGGTGTTGTTCTTTTGCAGGATATTCTACACAAATCAGAAAACCCAATGTGAAAAATCAAGAGGATTCTGTTTGGCCAATTTCCTCTCCATTTCAGTCTCCAATGGACTAAAGTTCCTACTTCAGAAGAAAAAAATACTTCATTATCTTCCAAACATTTAATTCAGTATTCTCCTGGAAAATATTCATGCTAAAGCCAGCACAAATATATCCAAGGTAGAGAGTGAAAGCACACCTAATTGTCTCAGAAAGTAAAGAATTATTGCAAATTTTCAAACTGGGTTTGTTTTTAGAAAAAGTAAGTAGTCAAGTAGTGAAGAACCTGCCCTTTTCTGAGATGCAAAAGATTCTTGATGCTTTTCAGCATCATTCACAATAGTTTTACTCCATATGTCCCAAATGCAGCAGTCACTGGCTCAGTTTGGTGCTTGGTGAGATTCACTTTGTTTATTCTGAGAAGGAGCAAAGAAACATGGATTTGACCATGTTCAACATAACATGGACTTCCTAAAACATGGATTTAGTCAAACTTTCAAAGGATTACCTTTATTTAGGTACAGAAGAAATGAAATGTGACATTTTAAAGTACTGTGCAACACAATCAGACTAAAACTAATATTGCTAATCACAACCACTGCTCATATAACTTGGCTTTTTGTCATCTCCCTTGAGGATCCTTTTCACTCACCATTACCTCCAAAGAGACATCTGTGAGTTTTACATGAGGGGACTGATGTGAATCCCAATAAAACTGGCAACCATTTCATCAACTCCTCTTTCTTTACTTCCTGCAGTCACTGTGCAACTTTTAATGTTAAATCTCAAAACTTCTTTTTTAATCCATTCTCTGTATTACTCCCTTTCCCTATTGCTTTCTCTCATGACTTGGACTAAATTCACAGGGCAAAAGGGGCATCTTGCATACAAGGTGTCCTCTCTCTGTTTAACCATCCTGCTGGCAAGGAATTTCCCCATGTCCATTCATCAGCTATCTCTCAGAGAAAAGGATGCAAATGAGAGCAACAGCAAGTTGCTGTTGCCTGCCCAAAGGAAACCAGACATTAGAGAGAACAGGCTTGGTCTTTGGATCCTCAAAGTACAATAAACATACATTTTACTTTCACTTTCCTTTTCAAAGAAGTCCATGACCAAAATAATCAGCACCCAACAGCAGCTGCCTGGTTCACAAACAACTGTGGATACAGCATCCTATCTCTTCTTTTCCTGATCCCAAATATCAGCGGCAAAGGGAAAAGTAGGGTAAGCATCTTGACAGAGCAGCTAGGAGGACACCATCAGATGTGCTCCTGCCAGCCAAGAACTTGATTAGTATCCTTAATCAGGAAGTGTCAAAAGGTAGCAAAACAGAGTGTAAAAACAAACTGTTAATTCAAAGTACTGAAAATAACATCCCAAATTGTGATTTGGGTTGCAAAGGGATCACCTCTGTCCCAAGACTCACGAGGCATTGTAAACTGTCACCTGCGTATTCCCCAATTAAGGGTCCAAGATCTGTAAATATGGGGTTTTTTCATGCTTTTGCTGTCCTTACGTATAGCTCTTGGGTTTACTACCTCAGTAAGACCTGTTCACTCATGTGTGTTGAGAATGCCTTAATGCTCTGTGAATCACAGATAACACAGAGCTCTACACACTACTCGGTATAAAAGGAGGAAAATCGCTCTAGCAGAACAATAACCAAAAAAACTAGCAAGAAGCTGGTTAGCTGTAAGTACAGACATTTATCAGTCATTAGTCATTAGTCGAAACTGATAATGATGGGGAGTCAAGCATAGTGCATCTCGTCATTGTTTTCAATGACGATAAAGTGCCGCCTGCTGCCAAACAGCGCCTCAGAATGGGGAAGGATTCTTAAACTTGCTTCAGATGAGCAACTGGGTGCCTGCCAATTTTTTACATGAACAGTCATAAGCATGTTCCTGCACAGCAGGATGTGGTCAAACTATTCAAAGCTGTAAAACCAGGTTTGCTTGCCAGTGGTGTTATTGCTTCAAGATCAGTGTACTCGAGATGATACTTTGCCAGTCATGAAACCACTGCTATTCCTTAACAGCAAATTATACACATTTAATATTTAAAACTGTACAGAACTGAATGTTAACAATTAAAGAAACGCCACATTTACAGAATTAGTTAGGACTGGAAACATATCAAATACACAAGCTCCTAATCTCTTAATGAGCTTTCAAAAATCACTTCTTTCAAGCTGTACCAATTAAACGGTCCCCTTTCTTGTCTAAACCAGAAGAAAAGTAATTGTAATGACTTACCCAAGTCTTCAGCTGCCAACCCTGTAATGATATTAACATTCCTGTCCATAAGGTGTGATGTGACTAATAGGTGGCTGAGACATTGTACTGTATTGCCTCCTGCTGGAAACCACTTCTTTAGAGTTTTTTATTAAGATCACACAATGTGACTATGCCATATGGAATCTCTACTAAATATCTGTCACTAATTGGATTACTCAGCTAAGGAAGATTTCTGAAGAAAGGTAAAACTGTCTTACAATCAACTGGAAAAATAAGTTTTTCCCTTGAATGGGTTAAGACAAAACTGAATGTTACAGACAAGAAAATGATGTTTTATTTCTTTCAGAGGATCAGTCATAAAACACACTGAAGATCCTCAGTATCACATGATATCTGTTCACTAACAAACATATCTTAGCAAATACAACCAAACAGTTGAGTTTGTTTTTTCAAGGGGGTTGGTAGAGGAGAAGATGGATGTCAATGTTTAGCCATGCTTTAGTTGTTTGTTTATTATTCACTTGAAAATACATACTAAAAGTAGTATCAAATATTTGAGTTTATACCATTCCATTTGTTTTCACACATACAAAAAGTAGTTTGCGTATTTGCTCAGCAATCTAGTGAAAGATCTAAGATTGCATACACTTCACAGCTCAATAGAGTGATAGAAGTGCCTCTGTTTCCTAGTAAGAAGTAATGTTCATGCTGGAAATCTCAAAAAATATGCAGAGTGGGTGTTACAGCTCAAGAACCCATTTTTATGGCCTTTCCAAGACATGGACAGTGTTCCTGTTTTGAAGAATAGAAAAATTATTCACATAAAATTTCAAATAGAAGAATCACAACTAGCTAATCGTCAAGTATGCTGCAACTGCAGTCCAGTTAACGCACTTTAGTAGTACAGCTACCAGAAAAAGCATAATAAAACTGCATTTAAAAGACTAGTTGGAAGCAATCTGTATTTTCCTGGTCATAGGAAATGCACAGTTATTAGAATGTCAATTCTATAGGAATGTCAATCCTATACCTCACTTGAAATCAAAGCAGTGTGTTTGAGCTGTGAAGGCTTTCACATTATTGTTTCTTACTCAGAAAAATCAGAAATGTTGTCAGTAAACCCCCAAAAGCTAGATACTATTTATACTCCATACGTGCAATTGTCAAATGCCAGGCTATTGTGAATAAAACTATAGAGAAAAGTAACAGATGAAGTTTCGTTAAACACAGTCAGTCCAAACCCTTGTGTAGGTAGTTCTCTATCATATGGAACCAGTTATGGTGGTGACTCAAATGTCACTGCTGTGTCCAGTACCACACAACAGCAACCAGTAACTGAGCAACATGGTGTGTCATGAAACATTTAACTTCCATTGCCCAGTGACCTCTGATATCTAAAAATGTGTTTTCCAGAGGACAGCCACAGCATGCTAATGGTTTACTCTGTTTCTGCCTCTTCTCAACCTGCTCTCATCAATTTCCCCCCTCATATTTGATGTCACTTCCTCCAAAAAGAAAAAGATTTTAACTTGCAGATGTTATGAACGCCTGAGGCAACCCCAGATCTAACTTCCAATAATTTGCATTTGTTATGCTAAGCATATACATCCCCTGAATTATATCTAGTCCCTTTGTGGTCTAATGTAGAATCCCTCTGCTATTGTTCTTGCTGTTAGCACTGTAATAACTACTGCTATTGCAATGTTAACAAAAGACTACTAATAATTCAAGTATGGTACGAATTCCCAAGAAATCACCAAGTGAGAAACACAGGCTGAAAAGGTAGCTTGAATTCCAAGGATCTCTTTCCTAGAATCCACAATCACAGCTCTAAAAGCATCACATATTTGAAAACACATGATGAATAGTTTTATTAATAATAATTAATTTAATTCAATGGTGATATAAATTGCAAATGGTATCACAGTACTACAGCTGAATACCAGATATTTAAATTTCCATCCGGTGAGGATTTACTATACTATTAATTTATTTTTTCAGCTGCAGTATCTACTTAACATTACCTGTGCTTTTTGCTCGTATGCCTAAGGATGGCTTTGCTAGTTGTGACACTTGAGTCATTACTACCTAAAATAATTATCTTTATTAATTTTCAAGCTGATTACTTGGAAAAGATTACTCCTTGAACAGACAGTTTAAAATCAATTAAATTAAGATGTCTATTAAAATGCCCTACACAATGATATTCTTCTGACATTCATAGAAGTTTTATGGTTCAAGTATGCCTGAAAGTCCACTTCAGCAAAGAAGCAAGAAGTGAAAAAATGAAACTAAAAATATGAAAAGATCCTTCTCTTTTGCTGAAAGCTTTTCTGTTATAAGCTGCTCACTTTTCAAATGCCCTGTGCAAAGAAGAAAGAACATAAACTTTTGGCAGGGCTAGTGGATGTTTCCCAGTAGCTATGCTGGGAAACATCCCTGCAATATTATTACAAAAGCAAAAAAAGTAGACTGAAAAAGTAAAATACTACCATTAATACATTAAAATTTTTGCAATACATACTTGACACACAAAATATTTAAAGCACCAGGAAGATGAGGCTTTCAAGGTTAAAGTAGGAGAGAATGAAAAAATGATGACTGAAAAAAGGTGACAATTGCACAGTGTGTAGAGGAAGTACTTTTATCAGAAGACTTCTCAATACAACATAAACGAAATTAACATTATTGATACCATTAAAGATCACAAACGTGACGTTAAATCTAGCAGAGATTAGTTAGATGTGGGCTAACTTTGGTTACTTACATTAAAAGTAAAAGATTTCAATATTGGAAGAGTCAGATGAAATTTCTTGCCTGGCATAAATTCATAAGGAGGTTCATCCAGTCTAAAATCTTTCCTCAGGAGGTACATCCCCTACTTGGACTGTTCCTCCCTACAATCTGTTCCTATTGAGTTAATTCAGAGTAGAAAATTCAGTAAAAGAAATGGTGGGCAAAAAAACCCTGATCCAAACCAAAAAACAACAGAAAAACTCTTCCATGAGATGGGAAAAGCAAGGAGACTCTTCTTATGGTGAAGAGAATGAAGACAACTACTGTTCTGTCAAAATAGGAAATTGCAGGGAATGATGGATCTGAGCAGAAAAAAAGAACCCAGATTCTTTCAAGTCACGTAGTAGATGGGTAAGACTTTGAGAGTCAAGGACCACATGCTGATTTTTATCTTCTAAGTGTAAAGCAACAAAAGGAGGAATTGCTTGCATTGTTGCATGTGGTACTGTTACCTTCTTTTAATGTATATTTTTGCCACTTATGACCCTTTATAAATCCTTCAGTCCCAGTTAACCGTCATCCAATGCATTTACCAGTACACCATCCTGCAAAACTAAGCTCTTAATAGCTTTTTAGATTGGTCAACTCAGTGAAAACTATTTTGTTTTAGAAAGAAGACAGCTAGTAATGAAGTGTAAAAGATACAAAAATAATTTGTCTCATGAAACACATTGATGCCATTTTAATGGGCATTACTACCATGAAGAAAAAGTAGAACAGTAATCAGACATTTGCTACAAGGGCTGTCCTTTGATATTTTCAACAGAGAAAAGTAAATGAAATTTTCTTTCCCAAAAGTAAAACAAACAAAACAAAACAAAAGTATTTTTTTATATGTAGTGATTATATACTTGTAGAGACTTACTTGAGACAAAGCAGCGTCCCGTTGTTCTATTACTGCATTCATTTCCTCAGCTATTATTTTCTTTTTACGTTCTTTGGTCCTGTGTATTCGGTTCAGAATTATAGCTCCATTCTTCAGTATATCTATCCCTGTGTCTGCATTGTTTATTCTGTTCAGTAATTCCTGTAATGTCTACCAACAGCATTATATGTTAGTCAGACATGAAGTTTTAATATATTTTATTTAATATAGGGTTTTAATTAATAGGCACATGTGAATTGTAAATTGACTGAGTGAAGTTATTGAATTTTCATATTGCAGCAAAGATGTACATTATTAGTGTGTCAATTCTTCTTTTTCCCACATCTTAGTTCTTGAAACCCACTCAATTGAACTTAAGCCTCTAAGATATAAGACTGACATCAAGAAATCTCCTCAGAGAATGGCTTACCATGTCATTTTCTTCAGGGTTAATATTTTCTAGCCTAGAAAAAAGGGACACAGAAAGCCTGATCAGTAGCATTTCCTTAGTGCAGCAAAATGAGTTCGCTTTTTAAATCTTTAGAACCTCAAGTAATTTCATTCTACTAGTCTTTAGAGTCAACCATGACACTGAACATATTAAAGTGCCACCTGCTCGACTCCATCTTTCAATAATGCTCCATATCTTCAGCACTGACTTCAGACTGTTAAGTTATTAATGTTTACTGCTATATATGACTACAAGGATCAATTGTTCATATGTGCTTAGATGAAAAAAGTTCCCCAGCGATAGAAATGACTGATGCTTTTATTTTATTTATTTCTAGGCTTACAACTTTTACCCGAAGTAATTTTGTTGTTTTTACTACACCCCAAATGAAACAGAACATGACTTTTGTTGATAGGGGTTTTTTCATTTTTAAGTAATTCTTTTTCCACCTCTTTCTTCCAAAATGAGAGAAAAAACCCCAAACCAGTTGAAGTTACTTTAAAAATATTTTGATTTTATATCTTGCATAAAATAGGAAGCTAAGCCAATTCTCTGCAAGGCCCTTATTTAATTTCAGAACAAACCTGCCTGCACTTTCCTCCCTTTCTATTTCAACAGAACATATATTGACCTGTCAAATACAAAGATGATACGAGGAATTTAGTCATACAGCATTGAACACTGGCTGTGCAAAAGCAGTAAGTGATAGCACAAAAATCTAATAAATGGGATAGTACACATTTTATTTTACCTAAGGTTAGTTAAATGGACAGAGATCTCTTTTCTGGAAAAATGAGCATATTAATGTTACCTTACCACTCCATTGCTACTTACTTAATGGTGTCTTCTACTAAAAGTAGGTCTGCCATTAGCCTATGATATTTTAAGACAGATATAGTATCATTAAACATCTTCTAAGCAGCAACACTTTTTTCAACAGGGCTGTCACAGGCACTGCTCCGAAGCCATGTTTTTAGCTGGCAAACATCACAGAGCACTTGACAGCATGCTAGCACCTTTTCCATTAAAGAATTAGTTTGAGCAGATAACAGTACATAAGGCATAGTAAATTAACCAGCACAGAAATTAAGTCTTTAAAAAGAAAGAAATATTTCAGAATGTACTCAATGTATAAGAGCAGGCATATTTATACAGCACTCACAAGAAGTAACTACTCCAATATACTCAGTCAGCACCAGAACTAAACAAAATAAAGTAAAAGCTAACCTTTGCTGGGTTTACTGGCATTCATAAAGTAACACAAAACATGAAATAACAAACATAATAATATTAATTATTTTATTATTATAATAAATTCTCAGAGCTAGGTCCTTGTAGAGTTCCTGCTTTAGGTTTTTACACTGCTCTAAGTGCCACTTCATGTGGGACGTAAAACTGGGTCTCCAACTAGTTTGTATTCACAATGAAAAGAACAGTATTTGTCAAAGTAAATTGGCAGAACTGACCCAGCATCTCCAGAGGACTTCTACACTGCTAAAAGTGCGGGTCAACAAAATCACCCAGCTGACCAACAGGCTGGGTAAGCAAGACACCTTAAGGAGAAATGGGAGTGGGAAAAGGAACATGAACTTCTGCCATAAGCGAATCTTCAGCATATTAGTGCCACAAGGGATCAGTCTGTAGGTATACAAACACCTCCTTAGGTGACAGTATTTTTTAAAAAGTAGCCTCCAGAGCTGTGTATTTGCCCTGCTAAGTCTCCCTGTGCTGTGCACAGACAATGAGAGAAAACTTCATGATTTTAAACAGCAGTAACCAAGGATTCCTCCTCCCCATGTTTCTGAACACATTCTGATAACATAACCTCTAGGGCCAACGGGGCTGAAAGAATTTTGGTTGTTACAGTTAAATAACGAGAACAGAACTGCTCCAGCTGCTAATTTAAAGACAGCATTAAAGCATTTGATAAAGGTTGGCAGGCTGTTCAATACTGACCTCTTGTAAAGTTCTCTGATTGGAATAAGTCCAAAGCAGATGGAAAGAGTGAACTGTGCTCTAAAACTTGATGAGTGTGGCACAAGTAGCCAATGTTCTTTATAAAAACCCCAAACCTCTATGTGTTCCACATCTGAGACAGAGAACTTGACCTTCTGAATGACCACCATAAGGAAGGAAGGAAATATGTAGGGTGGTAGTTAGAAAAGAAAGTTGGTGTTCTCCACAGGGAAATCTCCTTTGCCAATTCTGAGCCTGTGAATGGCATCAGGGTATCAGATCTCTCTATAAAGCATCAGAAAGAACACCCAAGTGGATGCCAGACAAAACAATTGCTATTCTCTAAATGACAGCAATAAAGCATAACAGCTTGGCTCTAAGCTATCAGTCAAGGGGGTGACTGACCCCTGGGAACAAGTACTATTTTTGTCATTACTAGTGTATCCAGTGCCTTCTGCAGTGACATGCTTTTGAGGAAGGTACTACACATGTTCTCCAAGTAGAGGAGTTTCTTCTCCTTTCTCATTCTCCTGCTTAGGCCTAAGTTGGTTTTCCAGTACACGAGTGAAGCAGACAGAAGGGGTTGAAGGGAAAATAAGTGAAGGTATTCTGAGGGATTCATTTATGCTAAGAATTGCCACCCATGTGTCTATGGATTCCACTGCAGAAAGAGCAGCAATATGCCAGAAACCCGTAAGTCATTGACTAGGTTAGTTGACCAGAGTAATTAATTTTCTGCAGTACTTGAGTGCTTTAAGAGTAAAGATCTTGACTTAAGCTAACTATATACAGGATCATTTGATGCTTGGAGCTATGCAAAACTTGCCTTACTCTCGGAACATACAAGATTAGAAGACTGACAGAAGAAACTGGAGACTCAAGTAAGGCTCACAGTTATGATGCCTCCTCTAGGAATTTAAAGCACATCTGTAATTTCCTCAGAGACTGATGTGTAAGGCAAGATTTCAGATGCATGTACACATATAATGGCCTCTATAGAGATACTTAACAAATCATGTACTAATTGTTGTGGCTATGGAATCTCCTAATCCTGCTGCTGAGTCATATTTACTGTGACAAACAATGAGGCTGTGACAAACTCTAGAAATTTGTAAATTCTAGAGTAATGGTGCACAAACTACGTGCAGATTATTGAAATTAATTTAGGTAACATTCTCTGGCCCTAACTATAAAAATAACCAAAAGAAGATGACCGGTTTTCTGCCCTAAAGAGGACTGCTCTTAGTAGAATCAATTATTTAAAACATAATTGCCTGCCATCTAGTTAACTAACAATTGCACCTATTCAGTCTCCTGGCATGAAAAGCTTGTTTGCTTTGTACTCCTCCTGGCAGAAAAATATGAGAATTTTCTCAATCACTCTAGTCTTTGTGGAACTACCCTTCAGGGGACTAACAAAGACAGTGATCATCTTGGTTATGTGTAGAAATAGATAAGAAAAAAATCTTCATATATTTTTACTGCATCACCCACATCATTAGTAGAAATTTTGCTGAAGGAAATGTCTAGTGGGCTTAAAGGCTTGATTGATTTCCTATATGTTGCAACTTTTGACTGACATTCTGGTACTCTGTGTCAAAAGATGCCTGTAAAATGTCACATTCATCTTATTTCTCCCTCAATAAATCAATACCAAAGCTTTTGATTATATTTTTAATTTTTGTGATCAAAATTATTCACCTTGCTTTCAGTCTCCAGAGAAAAACATGGGTTTACAAGATGGCTAACAAATTAACCAAAAACAGAATAAGACTAGCCCTAGTCTATTTTATCACAGAGAAGTCTGAGCTAAGTTTTCCTATAACCACTGTTGAGCAGTTTATGACTGTCACAGACTGACACAACAGCCTTTCTACATGGGGCAGGAAATGTGTACTTACTCTTTGAGAGACTCTTCTAAACGCTGGACTCGTAGAAATGCTTCATCTCTCTCTTCGTTGGCTAACCTAAGCCTTGCCATGACAGCCTCATCACGTTCCCGTTGAGCAGAATAAACTTCTTCCACCAGAGCTGCAAAAGCGTGTTCAACAAACAAGTTTGACATGGAACAGCACTATTAGATACACTTGTATGGGCCTTTACCACCACCTCCTAAAATCAACACTTCTTCAATGACCTTGGATTATTCTGCATAAGGTCTATATTCTCAGACACAACACTAAATTGCTGTTAAAATAAATACGTTAAGGTATTAGATGAAATTATGTGTTTTCAAATTCACCCTGTAAAATCTAGCAGGGCAAGAAAGTGATTTGCTGGGCATTCTGAATACTTGCTTAAAGGAAAAGTAATTCTTAAAGCTCAGAATCATATGAGACACTAGCAAGTTTCTTACAGGACACAGAGTTAGAAGTAATGATCTGTTAAAACTGCTACCATCAGATTGCTTCCTATTGGGGTGGCACACTGATATTAAATATTAAAAATTCTAATATTTTTATAGTCTGTCTCTGGTATCATGAGTGGCACAGCTGGCATGTCTCCTTCTCTGCCAAGCCTTTACTTTATTGTGTAATATACTGTTATATTATCTGTTACAGCATACATGGACCTTGGAGCATTAGGTACCAATAAACTAAGATTTACTGTCTATCCTTGGGAGCAAACTAACACCTTCAAGTCATTCCTCATCCTGAGCTTACATTTTCTCCCTGCCTCTCCCCTGTCAATATGTCTAACACCATCTCTGGCACACTTCCAGAATCCTTACCTCGACCCTGCCTCCACTAAAATCTTTATTCATACTTTCATCATTTCCCTCTGCAATACTGCAAATCTCTCCTCACAGTCATCATAAAACCATGCAGTCGAAATGTCTAGGGACTTTCAAGATGCCGTAAGACTGCTGCCACTCCAAGACAGAGGACTATATCCTCTCTCATTGGCACCTCCAAAAAACTCATCTCAAATCTGTATGTTCCTGAATTCTCCATGCTCCTTGCCCCTTCCTGTCTGTTAAACTGGGGTGTAGCCACAGTATCCTAAGATCATACCACAGTCTCTTTCAAATTTGGGCATTTATTTGTCAAGAACTTTCTGTATTAAGCCATTGCTGCTGGCTTCCTTACTCTCTTCAGGACTCTCTGCTCCTCTCTGAACCACTGCTTAAGTCATTAAGTTAAGATCTCAAAGGCTTCCTCCCTCCTTACTTTACCCTAGAGCTTTCATCCCTTCATTCTTGCCTAAACTGACAATAACTTTTTTGCCTTTATTTGTTATTTTACTCTCCACCTCAGGACATTATTATACAAAAGCTTCATAGTAGGATATAAGAAAACATATTATTTTTCACAGAATGAAACAATAGAAACACAGTAGCACATTTTGGTAGCAGCTATATTGCTGGCACAAAACATACTTTATCAGTACCAAAAAGAAAATGCAATCCTCTTGTCCTCAAGCTGTGGAGAAGAGTGTCACTGATAAGTAAGGAAGCATTTTTTTCAGGGCTAGCAAAAGGTTTCAGTCTAACAGCAGATTAGACAAAAGCAGACAGTGAAAGGCTAAATGTTACTTCTGCAAGTGCAGTCCCTCCCCTCACAAAAAACTGCAGGGCAGCCGCAAGCCTATTCATCAGGCCAGAACTGTAACAGGTTGTGTCCAAACAACAACAGCAAAAGAAGTTCAGCATCAGAAGCACAGATTTCAAAATGTACACAAAAATTAACAAACACTGATTTAATTCTCTTCTATCCAGAAGAATAGTGTCCTTTATTTCTTGAAGATCTATTTTCCCTCTTTGCAACAAGAAAGCTTTGCTTGATGTGGAATGGATAAACCAAGACAGGAATAAGGCAGCTGTGACACTGCATTCACACAGGTTGGTATCCAGCAGTAAGTTTGCAGCACTTGCAGAGAATGCATCTGATACCTGCAAAGGTAGGTGGCTCAGCAAGAACAAGAACAAACTGTATGAGGTAGGCTGTGCATTTCAGCTCACTAGACTTCCACTTTGGTTGCTGAGATCTGTGATGGCAGGGAAACTAATGCCTGAGCACTGACTGCCCGGATAAACTGCAGTGCAACTGCTATGTCCTGACTGGATCTGGAATACACATAAGCAGTTTGATCCTGTGTGGTAATTATTACCTATCAGTACCTTAATACATTTGTTTGCTGTAGTTTTTCCAGTAAATTATGTCAGTTTATTTAGCATCATGACAGAGACACTTCACAGAGAACCCTTTCCATAAGGCTGCAAGTGGAAACATTATGCAATTTTCATACTGAAAACAATTGCTGGAATGAAAAGAAAGCTGTCTAAAATAACTGAAGATTTGGCACTTATTACTATTCTGAGGTTAATTATTTTCCAGTTTAGTTAACTTCTTTCTGGCCTCTTCAAGTGCACCCCTTCTGTCAGACCTTAGAACATCGTCACCTCAGCAGGAAAAACCACAAATTACTGACTCCTGCAGTGGACCTTTAATGTGCATGTACACTTAAGAACGACTGGTTTTTGGCATATCTAGTTTCCTCTCTGTGTAACGACAACCAGTGGTAATAAAAACTCTACAGGTTTTTAAAAAACAGATTATTGCTTATTTGTCCTTAAAACAAAGTACTGTATATACAACAGTATGAAAACATTCAGAAAAAGGTATTTTTAAAGTTACCTAAGCATTCTGCTTATCTGAAATCTTACCATCCCTGATAGTGGCCCAGAAGCTAATTGCCTTGAATACTGAATGCTTCCTCCACCCACAAGTCTATTACAAAACACAGTCTTTTAACTATCAGCTATGGAAAAGTGACTTAAATTGAGCAAGTCTCTCATGTTGTTTTCTTATCCTTCCACTACATTAAAGCATTGGAGTAAATATCCCAATGATCCGACCCACCAACTGCATCAAGAAAATATTTATAGTCATTCTATATCAATTTCAAGTGTTTGGCTTTTGGTTCTGTTTCTTAAAAGTAATATTGCAAGTCAATTGTTTAATATTAAAACAGATTAGGGAAAATATAGAGAATCATGGAAGATGCCTGCATAGTAATCTAAGTTAAAAAAAAAAAAAGACACTTAGCTACCTGGTATTATAATACAACATCGGAATACTGATACTGTCTAAAAGAAATTACTTAGTTAAAAAACACTCAGATTCCCCATCTAATTCATTTTAATGCTCTACAGAAGGCTAATTCACCTGATTTCTTTACCAGTCAAGGCCAAATTTAGATTTGACATTTTTATTATCCAATGCCTGTACATTTCTGACTCTATCTAATATTTTATGAATTCCTTTTTTTCCTACTATATGGAATATTATACGGACTGCAGGTAGTCCGAACATTCCCCATTCAGACTGAGCTATGGAAGAGTCACAAGTAGAAGTTCAGCACCGTAAAGACTGCAGCATTCTTCAAGTAAGTGAAATGCATACACATTTGGGTCTCAATGCAGCAGCAAACCGAAACATTTCGTGTCATACCTAGGAAAATGTGTGATGTATAAGCTGTCCAGTTAAAGTCTATGAGAGAGTGACATGAAATTCCTCCATATTAAAAAGAGTAAAAAATATCCAGATTATCATCCCTATGCTTCTTAAAAATGCCAGGTGAAAACTGATTGAGAGCAACACCAAGTCATGCTCCTAAGTTCCATTCAAGACATGACATATCCAGCAAAATACTAACTCCACACTGGCACACTGACTTGATGCCTAATCCAAATGAAAAAGAGATCCAGCTACTTAGTCACCAACTGTTCTAGTCGACACTACACGGTTTTTCTTGGAGATCTTCCAGTGGCACACCAACCAACCCTATCCTGTCTGTCTTGAGGCCTGACCAAGAAGAAACACAAATTCTTATAGAATTCATGTTTCAAGCAAGAAAATCACACAAAAATGAAGTATGAATAGCCTAGTATTAAGCTAAAATGAATTGTGTCATTTACTAATTCATATATATATATCACGACATTCAAGAGTTAAAATATTTAAATCCCAGAAAACTAAATTAAGAAAAGAGGATTATTTTCCAGTGCTTGCAAATATTGTAGTATATAAAAATATAACACTACTATTTAGTTGTATAAACTTTATTTATTTTGGAATAATTTAATAACAATCTTTCTCCTTGTAACTAAAACCTCTGCATACTCTAAAAGAGCTCTTTATTTTAAAAGAATCATTATGCTAAACTCATCAATTCTAAAACATTTTTAGTTTTTAGTAAAGAAAACAATTGTAAACAGAGAGCTTTTGTAAGGTAGATAGCTATTACAAAGTTCACTTAGAAAATCAATATAGCATTTTAGCTGGAATTTGCTCATTAAACACCCACAGCTCTAATGCAAATTATGATGGAATGAATAAAGCAAATACATATGCTTCTTTCTTTTTATTAAATGTAAAATCTACTGTTAATTGCATCTGGTATGTCATATAAACTTTTCTCCTTAACTATTAAATGGAAGCTTTTACAAAAGTCATTAGAGATTCTCTTTCTTTGACTTGTATAAATTTCAATATTTGTTCAGTAAAGGTTCACAGCAGTTAAATTACATTAACAAATATTATTAGCTACTATGTAAGCCAACTAAGTAAAATACTTATATTGCAGGTAAAACAAATCAATGGGTGTTTACAATAATATTTGGATATGTCCATTTTTAAACAAGCTTATCAAATATCATGTAATTCTTAGTCAAATGAGAGAGACTCAAAGTAGATTTTTTTATCCCAAATACTCAAATTTGTTTAGTAAGCTAATTGTTTTCTAATATGGGCAAAAGTAAATATGAAGAAGATGAACCAAAGCAAGTATGAGTTTACTGAGTCAAAGCAGTGTACATATTTTCTTAGTTGAACCTGATTCTTTCAGCAAACTTATCTCCTATATTTTTTAAACCACCTTTAAAACATAGCAGTATTGAGAAGGTGTGCTGGAAATCATTCTAGTTTAAACAGTGGTTCATGATTTTCCAAACAGCAGAACTTTGGGGGAAGCAAGGAAAGCACAACTCCCAGGATAAAAGTCTGTTTGCTTATTTCCTAGAGGTCATCTGTGTAAATAAAGTAAACTGAGTAAGAGAGGCAAAAGAGGAAAATGTTGGGACTTAAAATATTTATGACAGCAGAAATCACTTCACATTACTCATTTAAAAAAGTAAAATTAGAATACAGGCCATATCTTATAAAGAAAAGATGAGATCACTATTCACACCGCTACTGTATCTCAGAAGATATAGTAAATACTACAACACTACAATAACTGGTTTTCAAGATAAGTCAGTTTTACAGAAACAATAACAATATTTTAGACTTTGCAAGATATTTGTCATCAAATGTGATGAAATAGTGCTTTTGACATTGGACTGTGAAAAAAAAAGTGATCCAAGAAACAGGGCAATTAAAATTTTGTTAATGGTTTTTGCAACAAGCACTCATTATTGAAATCAGTTACTTCCAAGAAAAAGACATGGTGAGAAAGCTTTTTTGTTAATAACAATGTACTGTTGCAGAGGGTCAGGGTCTTGCAATTTAAGATTTAGTATTCAAGATCAGTGGTTGCTGAACAATAAATTACTTGGGATTTTCTTCGGCATTGATTCGGATACATTCAAAGTAATTTTACTAGTTACTTGTGCCATTACAGCAACAAGAAATACAAATGAGATTATGCACTTCTACAAAAAAGGCTCTGAGAGTCTTAAATACTCATGAATTGACTGAAATAATAAAAAATAATGACTCAAAAAAAATGTCAATGCATGATTTGACTGCTGTTTTATGAAGGTATACAGCCCTAAGATAAAAGTAAATGTTGAAATCACGCAAAAAATGAAACAAAGAATATCTTCTGTTTTTTTCTTTTGGAGATGTATAATTTTGTGAAGAAAAAGTAGAAATAGGAAAGACCTTGCTTGGCCAAGTCACACTTAGAAATCAAGATTCCTGTAATAAGCTGCTTGTTTATCCTGCTCAGTTGCTTCCATGCAAAAACTGTCAGCTGAAATTATCCTGCAAGAGTGGTTTAACTGAAACGTTTTGGGATTTTTGTTTTGATTTCACTTTGGATTTCTAGGTAGCAGCTATGTGAATGTGAGGAATTAAGAGAAGTATACTGGGAAAAGAGGTGCAATGACTACGTGCCTTTTCATTTTCATCAGTCCTCACATTCCTGTCCACCATTGCTGGGTTCTCTGTCTGTCTAATCACAAGACGACTTGGAAACTATCCTTGCCATTTCCAGATGGGCAAGTATTATTAAATTTTGTTTAACCATATGGATTTATGCTTGTTCTCCTTACAGAAATACAAACATGTATGTATTTGTTATCCACTCAAATTAGAAATCAAAGCCCTTGGAGACTTCCTTCTACTAGATTTAATGACTGTGCTCACAATTCTTAAATAAATCAATCTTATCATATCCAAATTTAAAAAAAAAAGGCATTGCTATGAAAGCCTTTAAAATGTGTCATTAATTGGTCTCTGTGCATACATGTTACAAAATGCAGATAATCCCTAGAAATGTTCAAGTTCTAAAGCCCTTACACAGTTCTGATTCAGGTTAATGGCAAAGTATGAGGAGCTCCAGGGCTGACTGTCAGCTTAAAAATAGTGCTGACATGTTCTATTACGAAACAGACAACTTAAGTTCCTAGCTCTGTTTTGAAAGTTCATTCATTTACTTTCAGTTATGACATATAACTGAAAAATAAAAGTAAAATAGTGATAAGAAGATCATAGGAAAACTGCCTAAGACTTTTCACCAGTCTGTACCAGGAGTTATAGACTAAAAGTAATTTACACCTAAATGTGACTTTATAGATAAAACAATCTGAACAAACACTGATAGAACACACTGACTTCTTTATTGCTTTGTGTTTGCTGTATGTATTTAGTGCACAGCATTCATCTGCTCCTACATTTCCAATGCTATAAACAGAGTGTTCTTAATAAAAGGCTAAAGTTGCTTAGTGGCAGCTCTGCATAGAGTTTTCTTTGTACTCAGATCGCAATTCAATTAAAAAAAAAATAAAGTGGGAAAGAATAGGAGGGAGTATTACACACAGACCCCAAGGCAGTTCTTGTGAAAGCCAATCCCAGTACAATACTTAAGCCTCTGCTTCTACTACACTAAATACAGCTGACTTCAAAATTCAAACCATAATGCTGTTAAACTTTTTTTTTAGTGAAGAATTACTGACACCTGAATATTTACTAATGCAAAACTTTGTATTAAAGTTTGCAAATTATAATTTGTCAGGTTAAAGAAAAGTTTTGTAATGCCCCAAGAAGTAGATTATTTGCAAACCTTTCTATTCCTGAGTAAAATCCAATTCTTTATGCTCATCTAGCGCTGTTGTGTGGAAGAAAGAAGGGCCAGACTAGTCATAAAAATATGCAGAAGATACTGGCTTGCTTTTTACATACAAGCTCCACCCATAAATAGCTTAGTAAATGACATTTTAATCTAATCCAACTCATCGTATATTGTACTTCAAAGAGCTGCATGCAACTTTTTGACAATCAACAATTCTGGCAATCTGAAGGTAAAATCACATTGTTTGAAATAAAGCTGCTAAAAATGAAGCCAAGAATTTCTCAGTCACAATGCCTCCACTTTGGAGTTTTTTCTGTGCTTTAGCTGGATTGTCTACCTTCCCATACAGAGGATTCAAATCCTACAGCTATTTTCAAAATGGTGTTATTTATCAGGAACTATTTTGAAAAAAATATTCAGGAAATAGTATTTCATAACGAAGCATTAATAGGACAAACACCCTAAGATTTATACAGACTTTATATATAAACAAACTATGCATAGAAAACTGGGTTAGGGAAGTATACGCTTTACCTACTTAAACTGTAAAATATCATTCATATCTGGGTTTATAAACACAATAGTTGGGAACTAGTGAGTTCTTTGGCTAAAGCCCAATATTGGCCTTATTTCAGTTTAATTGGAAGAGGATCTTGAATTCATCTTCTCCATGAGATATCAGGAACCTGGATTTCTGTTTGTACCAAAGGTTAATAAGAAATGTGTCTGCAAAAGTCAAACAGCATTAAATACCAAAAACTGATTATTATTCTGCGGGAGTTGTTCTGTCATTCATAATCTCTCCATGCTCCAACCTTCCACAGCTAATCTTTAATGGATGACATGCAGGAAAGAAAAATAACATCTAAAAAGGGACTCTAAAGTGAGCTTTGAAGAAATGGAAAATACTTTTCTCCTGTGCTGAAAGCTATTGCCACCCAAAGTTTATTACCGGCAAGATTACTTATTTCCTCTTACTTTATGGATATTAAATCAAATTAACTCTAAGGTAATAGCCACTTGGATATTTGTTTTTACTTTTGCTCTTAAACCTATTGCATATGCATATTCAGTAATTATTTTTCAAGTTAATTTAGAAAACTTCAAATAATGTTCATGAATATTTCCACACCATATTCAAGAATTCCAAAATACCACAAATGTACATTTGTGAAATGCAACATTTTCATAAAAACAGACCTGAAATAGGGACTTCATTGTAAGTATATTGCCATAGTTTCCAAGAGACTGAAAGTTGTATAATATATACCACCATATTAGAAGTACTGCTTTCCTCTTTTTCCACGCTATATTTCCTATCATTACCTTGGTCTTTCAGAGAGCATCTACAGAATGCTAATACAGTTTTCAGCCATTAAAAGTGGTGTGAAACACCTAACAGGGCTGGACTCAATCCTGCTGAGTTGACGTTGATTTAAAAAAGCATTAAATTTTGGTAACATTATTATTAGATACTGGCACAAAAAAACCCCAACCCATGGAATAGCCATTGCTACAGAAAGACTTAAGGAGAAATATTTTTATTATATTTTCCTTCAGAATTATTCTTAGTCTCAATTTATACTGTGATAGCAACAAAAATATTCCAAGAGCTAAGGTTCAGATGCCAACTACGGCATGTCTTGCTCCAGTAATGGCACTGTGAGAAGACTAGGGCTTTGATATTTTTTTCCAGTATAGCAAAGTTACCACTATGCTTTATAACTCTCCCTTACACTCAACCAGCTCTTTCCTCTTAAAAGTTCCCATATATTCCCTGTTTAATTCTTCCATAAGGAAAAAATGAAGTCACTTATTATGTCCATCCAAAGTGAGATCTCTCTTCTAGTTCTTTTGAAGACTTACTCCTTTGCAATGCCTCCATCTTTATTTTCCAGTGTGTCCTCAGAAGATGCTCCTTCCCCCTTTCCACTCCCACTGGCAGCACCGCTCCCTTTTCTATTCAACTATGAAAGTTCTGTGCATGCAAATTTCAAGATTTGTCTATTCTTCATACGCAGTTCACATTTGATGTTCCCTTTTTTCCTTACATTATCCTCGTGTCTGTTCTCTTATGATGGCCTCTTCCCTTGTTTTTCCTGATGTTGCTTCCATCTCTGTTCTTCTTCATGATGGGGAGTGAAACTAATAGTACCTTCTGACACTGGGTTATAATGACACAAAATCCAACAAAAGAATAATGAAGAAACTGCTGGAATCGGTGGCACCTATGACCACCAGAAACAATAGTCTCTAATGCTTAAAAGTCTAAAAGGAAAATTGCAAATTCCCTCATTTTCTTTAGTCATAACTAGCTGATATAGAGATAGGGATCCAAGGAAGTTTTAAAATCCCTTCTCCAGGCTAGAAAAATTTTAAAATAAACACCTTCTGAAAATAAGTTATTTGCTGCACACAGTATTATACTTTCTCTTCCATCATGTATATCTTCTGCCTTAACTCTACTTTTTTTTCTTTTCTCATGAAGCATTTCACAAATTTAGACTTTTTTTTTCATTTTTTCTTTTGAACAAAGTAAAAATCATAAAGGGACAATCTTTGGATTATTGGTTTCTGTAGACTGTTGTAGCTTCATTTCAAAAAGCCCTTTGTCTTCATCTTTTCTATCCTTTCCACAGGACCACAGGTAAAACTCATCTATTAGATGGTTACCTTCTAAAACAGAATTCTAATATTCCTCAAAGTAGATAACACCTTTATGGTGTACCTTTCTGACGTTCTTTACATTATAGTTTTGTGTAGTCACTTACTTATCATAAAGTCAGTACTAATAATAAAAATGCAAACACCCATATTTACAAGCTTCACTCTACCATGTGTTATACACTGCAGTAATTAAAGATTAACTAGTTACATGAAATCAGAGCAGCATGTGTTCTCCCTTCCTCAAAGAACTTAAGGCAAGGGGATAAGTTTTTTTCTTAAACACGCTGTCTGTTCTTTATTAGGTTCTGCTTGTCCATTAGAACTCTCCCAAAGGCTTTTATGAGAGAGACACATATAGACCTCCACAAACACAGTTTGGTTCACATAATTCCAGATTTCAAACCATTTATCCAAACCTGGTAACATTCTTACAACTGTAAGACAGGAAGCAAAAGAATTTTGAAATATTAATGATGCTTCCTTTTGGCAAACAGTTTAAGGAGTAGGGAGCCTCTTGCCCTCTCTCTCAGCATTTAAAGGATTTTATATTTCCTGTAATCATAAAAGGAGAAAAATAAGGCTATTTTTTAAAGGTCATTGTTATTACACTCTGTTGCTCTCTTTAAAATTTGATTTATTTTTCTTTTAAAACAGGATAAGTATGTTAAATTATTATATCCATATTCATGCCATACTGTTTTGAAGAGAAAAATATGCTTAGGAATAATTAGAAAGTTTAAACAGTAGTGCAGGAAAACAATTTCCTAGCAAGTATTTCAATTGTATCCATAAAAATGAAACTATCCATGTTTTTGACACACCTTTCTTTCCAGGTTTTAATGAGCAATGAACACCTACATCAAAGAAAATCAAGTACAGAGGTAATACACTGGGAAAATATCCAGGAACAAACACGAAATTTCATATTCAACCCAAACAATTTGCATTAAGTTTTGGCTGCTGGATATAACAATGATACACCATGCAGATTTTTTTCCCTCTGAAAATAAAGCAAGCAGTTATGTGAAATTAAATAAGAATAAAATTATGCCTGTATTTCTTTTTTTTCCCTAGATGTTAATTTGATTTGCCTTTCCCTTTCTTCACCACAGAAAATCTAGGAACTCTCTCTTCCATCTACAATATTCACAGTACACTGTATTCTCAGGAATTTGATATTAAGTAGAAAGTCAGCCATCTGTTTTTCACCTAGAGAATTTATTATCTGCTCCATTTTCCTGAAGACAGTTACTCCTCCCTTCAGCACAATATTTTGGGGACAGCTATTAGTACTATTAACACTATACGAAGTGTCTGTGATCTATGAGGAAACAATTTTACCCAGCTTACACTTTCTTTCTGAACAAATGATACAATGAATTGACAAAAAGACTCCCATTAACTTTTTTAAACACCTTCAGGAAAACCTTAGAGTAATTTTCATCTGCTGGGTACACTGTACACACAGTCACTTTTCAATAATAAAAATACTCACTTCATTACATTAGCAATTTCTGCAAGCATAGAATACAAACTGTCTCCATGCTTGTATGTCTATCCAGAGAACAATTAACAACAAATATAAGCACACATTCACTTTCAAGTTAAAAACCTTTCCTTTTGAGAATTCATATGAACTTTATTTACTGGATATATACCATCATCTGACAAAAATTAATTTTAACTACCAAAAGAGCAGATTTTCCAAGAACAGTGTAGGTCTCCAGTTGAGGTGAGTGAGCGACTATCTCCATACACGGGGAGGGGGTAGTATTGCTCTGAACCAGCTAAAACAATAAGTGGTATTTGAACTGCTGGTTGAAAGGTAGAGGCACTGGTAATCATTATTTCCCCTTGTTTGTTCAGGACCTTCCAACAAAACAAACAACCTTTTTGTGATTGGATTGACATGGTGTTAACAATGCATTTAATGCCCAAATCAGTATGAATACAGGTAAAGCTCCTACTAATACCAGGACCAGGATGTTAAAGCCATCTATTTTCTAAGCAACTCTAAACAGCCACACATAAAAAAAAAAAAGTCAAATCTTCCCTCCTTTAGCAAATAAAGCTAACATTCACTAGGCCACGTCATATAGCAACCACGGGTACCGTATGAGCCATACAGCCATCTGTTAAATGCTTGCCTACTGTACCTGCAATCTTTTCTGCAATCTTAGCTTCTGTAGCTCTCTCTTGCAATTCTAAGTCCAGTTGCATTGTCTTCAGCTCCTTGTCCTTTTCAGCCAGCTTATCTTGAAGCTGAATTGAACAAATGGACAGTAAGATTCTTATCTGGCTGAAACTGTCAACCAGTTCTTTTAACCACAACAAAGTTGTAAATAACAATTTCTAACCGCTAAAATAGAAACACTAAGCATTACAACAGAAGTTCAATTTATTTGTTTAAAGAATTAAGATATTAAGATATTAAGAATATCTTTTTAAACACCCATCCTATCTTGCTCTGTGAGACAAGTAGCAATATGCGTGCCATTGTTTTTATTTGGGATTCTCTTCCTCAGATATCATCAGCTGTAGTCCTTCTTGCTAAGGTAGTTCAGAATTGCATGGAATATAATGCAGGTGGTGTCTGCATGAATAGCCTGTTTCCTACCAAGAGTACTGACATCACAGTCTGAAAAGACCGGTGTAAATGCATAATTTTCCATGTCCTTCATCAGATGGAAAATTAGTACTTCACATGTTGAGGCCTTTCTTTTAAATGGGTGTTCACTAAATCTGTTCTTGGACAGATATTTTAGCTTGCCATTGAATATTCAATGATAATTCATGGAAAGACTATAAATTGTTAGGTTGTTTAGGCACACGCAATCACAACTAGAAGCAATGAAGTGTTAAAGGAGGATTGAATTTTCTTCCCCTCAACAAAGCAGAGTTATCAGGGCACATTCATTATCTAAGTCACATGCACAAAAGCATCAGAAGCATGAGCTCTAGATTCTAGTCATGAAAACCTGGTCTAGTGTTCAGTCCTCCTTGGTTTTCATCCAGGGTGCAAGAATCTATGTCCTTGATTTTAAAAGTCAGCGGGTAGTTTGGAGGGTTTTTTTTTTAATTCCAGAGAAACAGTTGTTAAGCAGATACCAAGAGTCCAAAATGACAGGTAGCTAGTGATTGGTGCACTAAAATAAATAACTAAACTAAATCAAGGGCCATTTAAAATACATGCTTTGCAAGGCAATTATAAAAAAGCAAATTCTGTGATCTGAATATCTCAATTGTACCTTTTTATTTTTGGCCCTCAGAGTGTCCAATTCTTTTAAAAGGAATGCAGTTTCTGTTTTTCCACCTAAATCTGCAGCATCCTTCCACGAGGGTATAAACTCAGGGAGCATCCTGTTAGCTTTTCTTTCTACAGGGCTGTATTTAGGAAAAAAAAATTAAAAAAACAGTTGTTCCACCTTTCTGAAACAAAATGCACAGAAATAAATTACCAAAACTTGTTAACAAACTTATTAACCATTGCAAATGTGTTACAGAGTCAGAAAAAAGGATGCCCTTCTACAACTTCTTAGAGCAGTAATTCTGAAAAGAATCTGTAAATCTGGACTTGTAAATAAATATACTACAGTACTAAGGCAAAAAACAGCTGAATATAAATTGGCTATGAAGTCTACAAACAGCAAACGCTTAAGGAAAGCAAATATTAAAAAACATTGCTTAACACAGAGCAACAAAGTAATAAAACATTTGGGGATCAAAGTGATGCTCAGGTTAAAATAAACCAATTTTTTTGGTTGGACAATTCCACATGAAGTGACATGAGAATATCCATTAAAAAAGATCTAGGAGTTTATCTTGAAGAAATCTGTAAAATATTGGTGTGATTCTAAATATTATAACTGACAACAGGAATTCCATACTGCATGCCACTTGGAGTTTTAAAATAACTTATTTGCCATAGAGAGGGAAAAATAAGACAAGATATAATGGCCAGAAAAATTCTATCTCGAAGTAAGACTTCCATAAAACTCCTCGGCTATCCATTGATACTCACAGATCACTCAGATCTTACTTGTAACATGGCGGCAAAATCAGGAAATGAATTAGAAGGGGAACTAGCAAATATTTTTAACATTTGCTTTCCTTAAGCATTTTCTGATTATAGGCTTCATGGCCAATGAGTCATAAGAAGTAGCCACAGAAAAGCTATACCTTCTGAACTCCTGTTTCCACTGTAGACATTACTTTCTCTATGTGTAATTCACATCCTAGAAAGAAAAGGAAAGCTCTCTACATTGCACCAAAGAGCCATTCTCTTAGCTAGACAGTTCTCTGTACTCAGCCACCCCTTTTTCACCTGCTTCTATTGGATTTATTCTCTCTATGGTTCTTTAAGAAGGAAGTTAAGATCTGTACTCTGCAGGCAAACTGTGCAATCTAAAGCCCATCAAACATAGACAGCAGGGAAATTCACATCAAAAAAGTACTACTTAGTGTATGACACTACAAACAGGGTGAAAGAGTGCTTAAACTGCTTGTCTTCCCTTCCAAGATCTTTCAAGTCTTATTTAATTTTTGCTCTGTTTAGCACATTTCATTTAGCATTGTTTCAGGCTGCAAGTGAGAGACGCATCTTGATACTATTGCCCAGATATGACAAAACTGAAGCACACAAGTTTCTTGTACATCTTCCATGTTCAGGAGATGCTTCCATGAGCAAGTTTGAATAGAACTTATTATTATCTTCAACTGAAAGAGAGTAAGTTTAGATTAGATATTAGGAAGAAATCCTTGACTCAGAGGGTAGTCAGGCACTGGAACAAGTTGCCCAGAGTTGTAGATGCCCCATTCCTGGAAGTGTTTAAGTGTTGGATGGGCTTGGTCTAGTGGAAGATGTCCCTGCTCATGGGAGAAAGGCTGGAACTAGATGATCTTTAAGGTCCCTTCCAACCCAAACCATTCTATGATTCTGTGATCATCTTTCAACCCCTCAAATGATTTCTTCCTTTTTCCTTAAAAGACAAAATAACAAATCACAGTGACAGTACACCAAGACCATAATCTACAATGCAAATCAACATTGACTCAATATTTTCTGTGTTTTTCTATATCTAGATATTTTATCACATATTCTAATTACAATCTCTGTGGGGAAGGACAGAATTTGTGCAATTTATACAGTATCTACTGTAATGAGGGTTGGAATACAGCTTTAGGATCCTACATGTAACATACTTGCAGATGGGGTGTTTCAGCATGTTGGCTGCTGTGGAAAAGCAACCCCAGTGTTCAAGACCAGCCTGATTGTCATTGGGAGTGGCACTGGTGACAGGTAGGAGGAACAATCTTTACCTGATTCTGCGCTGGGCTGCACCTAAGCATTCTGGATTATATTTGGCTTCTACTGCAGGATGCATTGCCCTAATGGCATATCTCAGTCCCAAATGCAAAAAAGGCAACAAGGAAAATCAAAGTATTATGGATTGGGTTTGGCCCAATAAGTCACCATTTGATGATAACAAAGATAACAACACCAGGTGTATAATCTGCTAGAAAGGTGAGGAATTAGTGTATTTTTCAAAAGTATATAATAGGGCTTTGCAGCATTGATCCCATTTTCAGAAACAACTCTACCACTCAGTTGGTCTTTAGAACACCTAAGACACTCAAAACTGGTAGCATGTTCCCTACCCAGTCAGCTAGTCAGAGGTATAACTAGCCAGCTAGTTATACCTTTTTACATTATGTCACATATAGAATGAGTGTATATATTTCTTAAAACTGCTGAAGACGGCCATTGCACAGTACAAAAATTATTGTCAAGAAATGACCAAAATTAATGGCACAATAAAATCTTCAGAGTTTGTATTAAACTTTTCAACCACTCTCAGTCACAGACTGCTACTAAGAATTTCAGCTCTTCATCTTTACTCTTCCAACTTCATCTGGACTTCATCCTGCTTTATTCCTGCTTCCTACTCACTTATCACATTTAGGGTGCTTATTGTGTAAAGCCACAGATACTACTAGACTTCCAGATCTCTTTTAATTCTGTTCAGCATGCATTTTCAAAATTCTCTGTAGAGATCACAATCATTGAAATATCTACAGTTTGTGATATAAACCACTGCAGTGATCATATTTTCTATGAGCACTAGAGAATACAGTGGCAAAATGTTGCATTCCACATAGGAGGAAGGGCAGATAGGGTGAGTTTAAGTAAAAAGCTGACTTACTGATTCTCATGTGGGAAGCAAACTTCCCTATCTTTATCCAAAAATCCATATGTATGGTCTATAATTTGAATCTAGGAAATCTATATATAGGGATATATCTTGGTTTTACCTTGATTCTTCAGAAACAGAATTAAAATCACTTAGGACTCCTCCTCTTTGACTGGTCACTTTCAAATCTGAAAGTTTTGGTTCTTCAGTTTCTGCCTGGATAAACAATTCTGTGTTTTTTTGAGAATTATGATAAAACTGAAGTTCAACACAAAAGTCTTCTTTTTTCTGATCCATGATGTGTGTTTCTAATTGGAAAGAGAAGAAAACACATTTTCTCATTTGGAGAATGAAGCACAAACTTGAGATTTCTCATTTGAAAATGGCTTGTTATATTCTTATTGTAGTATAAAGGAACAAGTAATTTAACTTCAGATCCACAGCTTCTCCATCCCACTAAGGAACGAGGCCTGTGTTACCTAAAGCATGGATGCAGGAGATAAAACCCGTGCACTAGATTTGTCTCATGGAAACACAAAAAATTCATCACCATTTCCTAATCCCTCTTCTTCTTAAATGACTGCTTAAAATAATGCTGATTGTAGAAAATTATTTACCTATCTTTTACAAAAGTCAGCTCTACCATAGTGAGACATGATGAATTTCTGCTATAGAGAGGGAAATTTTCAGGTTATTAACAAAACTCTTACTTATAGTGAGGTCTCTCTCAAATCCATTTTAGCTGCAAAAGGAGTATCATCAAGCTGTAATTAGCAACAACAAATTTAAGGCACCATTATTCATTCCTGGCGAGTGTGAGGTACTGGCTCATACAACTAAAGAACTTGAAGAATGCAAAGCAGAAATTGTGCCAAAGGGAAAAATTATCTGATGAAAATGTTGAGTGTGATAGTTCTCTTAAGCTTGGCTACTAGATATTTTTAGGACATATTTCTGATATCAAGGTATTTAAATGAAAGAAAGATCTACATACCACGAATGTTCTTTCATAAAGTAAGAACAAGTAAGTTTTAATTATAAAATTATATTAAAAAATGAGAAGGAAGCAGCCTAAAAACACTGAAAATGGAATAAAGGTGCATATATTCTTCATTATTTCATTTAGATTAGTAGAGAACAAACACAGGAGCTTTTGCTTATTTAATAAAATTAGTGTTTCCAAATATTTTGGATAAAATATAGGGTATATATTCTTTGATCCATCTTATAACATCTTCCTCAAAAATTGTAAGAAACTGTCTACACAGTTGAAATCAAGCAGAAATAGAACAAAAATACAAATCAATCAAGATAAAGGTGTCATGCTGTATGTAAACATGTAAGAACAGTTTCTAAGTAAAAAATACTGAAGACTGTCTCTAAAATGTGTTGCAATAGATTCCTCTTTCCTTAAAGAAGGAAAGACACAGCCAGTGGCACAGGAAACAGCCTGAGGGCACCAAGAGATGATCTGTTAATTTGCTGGAGTCAGTTTAACAACTTCCAATAGGAAGCTATGTGTTAGTAGCTCGAATAAAAAAGTTATGGTACCCACCACTCATCTGTATTCTCCTCATCCACTTCAGTACAAACTTATTTGAATCCACTCTCACCATTCCTGTAAACTATAACTACTGATTTTTGTACTAGAGAAACAACAGTCAACACCACTTGAGAATCCTTGTTTCTGGGTACTAATAAACATAAGGGGACTATAACTTGATAAAATATTTTTTAAGTATAACACTTCTTTCAGTACTGTGATTGAAATATGTTCCTGCTATCATTTCACAGCTAATGAAGAAATTGAACACAAGGCCACAGCCACCTGGATTCTTTGAACAAATGTATGCTGTTTCCACTGGCTTGAAATCCTGCAGGTTTTTGAGCAGAAACTTCCTCTGAAGTGCTGCTACATCTAAAAACTGGATTTGACCTCTTACTCCTCCTCATAGTAAGGAGCAAGGATCTCTAAACAAATACACATTAAAAAAAGAAAAATCACCAAATATACTCTAAGAACCTGCCCTGGCTTGGGAGTGACAACACATAAGGGCAAAATTTGGAATCCTCTCCAGTTAGTACTATCTGAAAACAAACCTGAAAGCCTGAATTTCCATACTCGCAAAGATTTTTATATAGGGAGTTATGTTTCCCACTTGATTTATATTATAAAGAACTTCCTATGAAATGTCATCCTGTTCATTTTTCCAATCTCAGATGCAGTGTCTGTATAGTTGCAAATTATGCTGTCACACACTGCAGGGGAGATGCAATGCTTCACTTGCCATAACAACTTTTCCTCCTCTTCCCCTCCAGGGCATCAACTTATTCTATAGGCTAATATATGTGAAGTGCTTCAGGTGAAGTGTGTCACATTCTGTGGAAGAATTCAAGCACAATGTATCTGTTCCAAAAGCCAGTGACTGTATTGCCAAGAACTTTTGTTCTTTGTTTAGCACAACTGTACTCTCCTTTGGCCCGGTGAAAATTGGAGAAGAAAAACCTAACTCCAGAGTGCTAAGAAGTTCAGACAACATTTTATGCTGCTTCTATTCCCTTAGAATGAGAGTAAATTTTTCCTCTTTTCACAGTTCCTGTTTTGTTAATTTGTTCCTTTCAGTGCCAGGACTTTTCTAAGAAGAGTCCATGGAAGAGTCACTGCAGTTGTCAGAGGCCACTGGAGATCACCTTGCTGGCACCTCAAACATTTGTATCAGGAAGTTGTCATCAGTGTACTCCAGCAATTACCTAGATCATTTGTGCCCTGCTGTTGTCCTTCCAGCAGATCATCAACATCATTGTAGCACCCCATGAGAATCAGGACCTTTGAACATGAGAATTCTTCCAGTTGTCTGAAGGTCTCATTCACTTCACTCAATCCTCCTCCATGCCCTCCTATCAGCAGGATCAAGACTCGTGCCACCTGAGTTCCCACACCCTTGATCATCATGCCCAGAGCCATACAGTCACATGTAACACTTCCCAGGTCACCCCAACAGTATCCCTAAAGCCTACATGGAAGAGCAGCAGGGAGTAAGAGGGTCAGATGGGCATCAGCAAGCTTTCTATAACATCCTGAATATGAGCTGCCAACAAGAAGCAAAGCTCTCTAGATGACAGGTCAGGTCAGCAGACAGGTTTTGATTTTTATTTTTAAAAGCAGAAGTGAACATGTCTGCATGATGAGGTAAACATCTGCATTAGCAGCTGCACTTCAGGCTAAATACTTAGGCCATGACAAGATACAGGTTTTTAATTGTAAATTACTGCAGCTAAAGAAAAAAGAGGATTTAGAACAGGACTAGAACTGTGTTGGCATTTATTAATGCTAACATGGCTTCTTTAGGCAATGTACATTTGCAGCACACCTTTTCATCCAGATTCAATTCTCTCAAGCACATGGGTAAGACTAAGTACCAGCACAGCGAGGCTGTAAGTGGCATTCTCAGAAACGTTAGGTGAAACACAGAGGATCTGTTTTTTCTCTACTGGCTTTATAAGAGAGAAGATGGCAGCTTCCTCCACTCAGAACTGGAAGCACTCTGCCCAAGGGCCTTAAGGTGAGAGGTTTTTACCCATTTAATAAAGCTGTAATGGGTTTTTTTTGGTCAACATGCTAATCTGTCAGTAAAATGCTTTGGGGAAGACATTTTGAACACTGTCAGATCAATGGATATAGGATTTTTTTTACTTTTAAAACCACTTTATTCTTCATACAGCCCATGATCCCCACACCAAATAATTTAGGCCTTGGTACATGGTAGCTTGTCTTGTTGCTAAACTAAGTGGCAATTTTAATCAATGCACTTCAGTGCTTCTCCTTATGCCTCCTGCAAATCGTATTGTGCACTAATTACCAATGCTGCAGACGCACACTGGGGAGTAAGTAGCATTTGCAATAATCAGGCTGCACAGGGAACATCAGAGAAAGGGTAAAACAGCCACACAAGCTTTGGAAAAAATTATGTAGATTTCATTAAGTGCTACCACCACCATTAATTCTGGTTCTTGAGTATACTAAACAACTTATTTTCCATATAAAATAGAACAAGTTCAGTACCCAGATTAATATTTCACTATAGGGAGAAGCTGAACAGCTGATCTTCTGTATGTATTTATCTTGAATGAATAGCTTGTTCACATTGCGGGAAAGAAAAGCAAATGTTAAGAAGTAGGAATATAAAGACACTAGAATTAAATCTGGGAATTGATTGTGAGGGACGTAAGGGGAAGATAATGCTGTCATGGCTTTGAACAGTAAAGGCAGAACAGAATTCAATGTTGTTAAGCTGGGAGTGGTTAAAAAGTCAAGTGAAAACATTGAACCCATCGTACTGTGCAGGCACCCACTATTTTTCATAGCTTCTTCTAAGAAGTGTGGCACAGGTACCGAGATCAGGGAAAACACAGCATTAGAGAATCCTGTACCAACCGTGGTAAGTGCAGAGAAGGGGCAGATTCACCTGGAAGACTAAGGTGGCAGTAGCCACCACTTGGCGTATTCAGCAGTCCCGTCATCCAGCTGAAACTGGGTGGGCACCTCCTTCCTCCTTTTTAGTCTTTCAGCACCCCACTAAATTGCACTGATCAGTTCAGAGGCTTGCAGGAGATCTCCATGGAAAAAGAGTAAGGGAAAACAAACAAAACACAATGGAACGTGCACATAGCACCTCAAAATACAGGACTGGCTACAGATCTGGCTGCAGATGAGTATGGGGACACTGGAAGTGCCAGGTGTGCCAAATCAGCTTCTAGTGTAATAGTACTTACAGCTTGCTACCCACAGCTTACTAGCATTTGTTTTGAGCTGGTCTGTGGCACAGACATAGAATGTTCTCTATCTGTCTGCAAAAGATTGCATGAGTGAACCCCTAGAGGGATGGCAGTAAGAGACATAACAGGAAAAAGAGCAAAAGCAGAAAGGAAGAGAATGAGCCCTGGGAGCGTGAGCAACTGACCGCAAATTCAGTAGCTATGACACTGTGACACTGTCAGATTAAAAACATTTGGAAAAATGTAGAACAAAACGTTGTGCTATATTTGAGGAAGTGCAATATCAATTATTAAAAGCCTCCAAAATTCCTCCTGTTAATCGTAGTATCATAGAATGTTTCAGGTTGGAAGGGACCAAAGATCATCTAGTTCCAACACCCCTGCCACGGGCAGGAATGCCACCCACTAGATCATGTTACCCAGGGCCCCATCCAATCTGGCCTTGGACACTTCCTAGGACAGGGCATCCGTAAGTTCTCTAGACAACCTGTTCTCTCACACTCNTTCCAGTGTCTCACACTCTCTGGGTAAAGAATTTCTTCCTAACATCTAATATAAATCTCTCCTCTTTCAGTTTAACACTGTTCCCCCTTGTCCTATCACTATCTGCCTGTGTGAAAAGTCACTCTCTATTTTTTATAAGCCCCCTTCAAGTACTGGAAGGCTGCAGTGAGGTCTTCCCAAACCCTCTCTTCTCAAGGCTGAACAGCCCCAGTTCTCTCAGCCTGTCCTCACAGGAGATGTTCTCTAACCCGTCTTCCTGGCCTAGTCTGGATCTGCTGCAACAGGCTCACACCTTTCTCGTTCTGGGGCACCCATTCTGAATGCAGTACTTCACATGGGGTCTCACAAGAGCAGAATGGAGAGGCAGAATCAGTTTCCTCAACCTGCTGGCCACCCATCTTTTGATGCAGTTGGCCGTCTGGGCAGCAAACATGTAATTTTTCTTCTCTGTCTAAACTACAACACAGCTTCCATGTCTATGGGGTTTTTTTGTGTTTGTATAATACCAAAAATTTTGAATTTCAAACAAGAGGGAATGTTCACTATGCAACAAAGAGCTACCCTAGCCCTATACCAAACTAACCTGTTCCCACTGTAATAATAGGACACACTTCCTACAGTTTAAAAATACTTGATCTTGCCCCACTACAAATCAAACATCTACCACACTTGCTGCAATAACTATGCATGTAAAAGCACTACTTTAGAACTCCATCTTTTTATTTTCACTAGACTAATTGCTATTCTCTATTACTGACTTCCAAATTATCTAGATTTTTCTCCTACATTAACAATACTAAAACCTTATCCTGATAGCTGCTAACTTTTCAAGCTATGCAAATGAAATTAGTACTATGGCTGAATATTCCTTCTGGAGCTGAAAATGATGAGTCAACTATTTTGTCAAAAGACAAACATTCGTTCACTCAGCTATTTAACTACTGGAAATTCTACCAAACAGAACGACTGTGAAAAGCTCAGACTTCTCAACAGTTTACTCATTACTGAATGATTAAAAGGCATAAATCCCGGAAATGAGTGGGAACCAAAATTAAAGGCTTTTATAGGCATAAGTACCCAAAGAAAGAAAATTACTCTGGTGGAAGAAATCTGATCCTATTGTCTGGCATTAGTGAAAAGAGTTGGTTTAGGTCTTATGCATTTTCAGAATGCCTGTAATTTCCTTTCTCATACATATTTGAGTTAACACAGATGCAATATACATGATTTATATGCATATGTCAAAGGGTGTTCATCACTTTTGACTTATTTCCTCACTATTTTATCTTTCCCACAATCTGACTCTCTGACCTGAAAATCACCTCTTTTCCTCCTTGTCAGCCTGTGCCTTGGCTGTGGAAAGACTATC